>JAODLL010000034.1:2678-14391 GCA_026546735.1 Forbesichthys agassizii | reverse complement strand
ACACACACACACACACACACACACACACACACACACACACACACACACACACACACACACACACACACACACAAACATAAGGTGTTAAATCTTATTAGTGGCATTCTGTAGTTGCATCACAAGAAAGAACAAAATGATCTGTCTCTCTCTCACACTTTCACACAGACACACACACACACACACATGCACACGCACACAAACACACACACAAACTGTACAGTATGTGCACACACGCGCAGGCCAGTCAGTGTAATTAGGCAAGTAAACACTACATGCTGAAGTAATTTGCACTGTTATGTTAACCCCAGCTAAACTGTGTATGCAAAGCACTCTACCAGCACAATGAAGCCATACAGTCACCACACATGTAGTCAGGTCAGCTGAGACTTTGACTAAATGATTGTTATTTTATTTGTGAACAAATGAGGCAGAATTTAAGGTCAGTGATATCCTGTGTAATGTGTATTGTGCATTTTAACATGTACTATATGCTTTAATATAAGTTGTCTTAGTATTTATGTGTGTGTGGCTATTGTTTTCATTATTAATATATATTCCATAACTTGATCCTATTCTATACTACAATGAGACATTGTATCTTGTAATTACTGCTGAGGTTTTAATTATTCCATGCTTAGTAAATATATGTTATTATGTTGTTAATACATAGGCCTACTCTACAGTGTGTGGGTGTGTGTGTGTTAGCCAGGATTATCCTGTCCTAAATACATTCCTACAATACATCAGTAGAACCAGAACATGTGAAAAAATGCATAAAATACATCCATACATGCTCACAGAATAACACGCACACACACATGCACAAAATGTATACTGTACACGCACACCTAGCTAAACATGTGAACACACCTTTCAGTTCCTAAAGATAAGACATGAAAATGAGGCCCATGGGCTTTCGGGCAGAAACACTTCCTGACAATCTTTACAGCTTCAAACATCCACTGTGATCCCGAGGTGTGTGTGCGAAGGTGCGTATGTGTGTGTGTGTGTGTGTGTGTGTGTGCATACATTTCTGCATTTGTTGTGTATGAAGGTACACTTGTAAGGAGCGGAAACCACATGTGAGAATTGATTTTGTACAACTCTTAATTGCTTTTCACACATCTCTGACAAAGAGTGAAACACACTGATTAATATCCAAACCCAAAATGTCAACATTCATGAATGTTGCCCCTGACAATCTGATATGTGAAAATAAACATGATTTAATAGCTAGAAACAGGCAGGTCATATTATCAGAATATATGATTCCCAAAATTACAATGGATTCATCATCTAATAACACAGTACATTTTATAATTTCGTCAGTTATTTTGCTTTTCTCAGGACCAAAAACAGCAGAGACCAGATTTGATACTTTACAGTAAACATTTTTTAAATTACATTATACAATTACATTATAAATATACATTATGAATACTCAATGTGAGCTATTAACAAACTTATTATTAGCATGTTTTTGGGATAACCAATGAAACAGTAACCTACAGTAATGCCTCATGGTCATTATCTTCCCAGTTCAGCAGCCATGGATTATTGGGAATTGTGTTGTTTGGGTTAGTGTGAAGAAGACTGGTGAACCGCGTCACAACAAGAAGCTTCATTTCAGGACACGCTTACAATGAATCCTACAAGGACAAATGTATGCACATATAGTGTATATGCACATACACAGAGATTGAAAACAGCTGGATTATTCTTTTGTTGGCTGTGTCTCAGACCAGGTGCATGCTATCCTGTGTGTGTGTGTGTGTGTGTGTGTGTGTGTGCGAGCGTGTGTGTGTGTGTGTGTGTGGTGTATCAGTCTAATTGAGTGGTGTTTTCACCACAACAGTTGCTGTGAACAACAACCCACCAGGAAGGACTCGACATTTACTCTGCATTATCACATTCCTCATGTCTCACACACATGCACACGCACACACATGCACACGCACACACACAATTCACCTATCAGATCTCTTTCTCTCTCCCTCCCCTTAACGCCAAACTCCCCAATTGACCTCTAAAGTGTATTAGCTTATGTGTATTGATATGCAAGCATGTAAGATCATTTGTGGTGTGTGTGTGTGTGTGTGCGCGTGTGTGTGTGTGCGTGTGTGTGTGTGTATGTGTGTGTAAGTGCATGCCAGAGCAGACACAGGCAGCATGTGTCTCCTGCTATTGACAAACTACGGACAAGTGACGAGTGACATTATGCAAGGCTGTGCCTGCTGGACCCCCATGCACCTACAGACACACACACACAAGCGCGCGCGCACACACGCACACACAAACGCACACACATGCACACACACACACACAGCCATTTTTCACAGTAGTCTGTTCCTGCAATGTTCAGAATGGGAGCAGGGATCGATATTCAGGGAAACTGTACCCCCAATTTCCCCCTTTCAAGACTTATATTTCAGGGACAATGTCAGAATGGCTGTGTTGTAAATTTAAAGAGTAACATTGCGTGGACAAGCACATAAATGGTTAATTCCATCTGACGCAAGACTTTCTGCTTCAAGTACATTATATATCAACAGTAGGCAACTTGTGCCACTACACGGCAATGGAGTTGAAACACTGGCTTTGTGGTCTAAGGATTTCTAAATAGTTATTTCCAGCAAATCTCTTTATTACAATAATATTGTGCATTGCTGATAGAATGTTTCAAATAAATGATCACTAGTTGTATTTTTTCTAATTGTCTAAACAACTAAAAATTTCTTTAGTCTAGTGACGCTCAGGTGTGTTAAATTGTAGTCTGGATCTGTATCGGAATAGTCAAACAAATGATGGTTTCCTAACCACTTTTCATTGACCTCGATTGAAAACGTCATGGGGTGAAAGATGTGAAGGAGTATTCATAAGAACTTAGGAAAAGACAACCACAGTGCCCAAAGAGTCTGACGGCACCTTCGTCACAAGGCTTCGTAATAATGCGATAATTGTGAATGTAATTGATTTCAGGCTTCTGCGGTGAAACAGCAATGTTTTAAACGTGGACTTCTTAAAGCAAGTATCATAGATACAGGAGACAAGAAAGGACGCATTGAAGTGCCTTTGCAGAGCATCGATCATTTGAACAGATCTTGTTGTGGCTGCAACTTAAACTTTCGGGTCATCTCACTTTGTTAGAACGGTTCCTAAGAAAAAAAGATTTTGTAAATGTTCAAGACCTATACATTACATTTATTTTTTCAGTGGATCTCTTCATTATACCAACATTGTGTAGAATACATTAGAAAGGTGGCTAATTCCAAAGCACATATGGTATTGCATACAGACATACATACAGACATAACTGACAAAGCTTACAAGCTTACAAGAACACCCATGTGCATCCAGCTTTGCATCACCTTCTTCATTCTTCTTCTGTTGGGTTTTATGGTGGTTGGCACCCATAAAGTTGTGCATTACCGACATCTGAAGAACTGTACCTTACCCCATCATAACATTGCCATGGTATGTGTGATCATGCGCAAGAGAGGGAGATGTTCCTGGATATAGATAGCATGTGTGAATAGTAAAAATCACCTGAAGGCTTATCCAACTGATTTACCAGGAACTAAAGTGTGTCTGAGAGAGGCTTTCGACTATTAGATACTGTAGTCTCCTCCGCCCTTCGTTGTCTGGCATTGGGATGAGAGGAGTTCCCTCTCGCTCTATAAAAACTGTTCCAGAGAAAACAAGATGATGGAGATTATAACCTGATTACTGCCTGAACCCTGCACACACACACACACACACACAAACACACACACACAAAATCCACATACAGAATCCACATACTTGCACGTACAGACAGAAATTGCCAACAAGATGATACACAGACACACACAAACACACACACTTTCCCCACACTGTGATGAAATACATACAAGCTCACCTGTGTGCTAACCACTGGGCAGAAAAGTTTGCTTTTTACTTTACATTAGCCCCTGCAAACAACTGCCAGTGCCTCTGTGAAAAGATAACTGTTCCAATGGGAAAACAGCTATTTGTAGCAGCAGCGTTGGCTTTTAATGAATCGTGCTCCATTACATAGATGGTTATCTGTGCCTATGATTTGTGGACGTAAACTTAGATGCAACTGGGTTTCTGTAAATCCACACAACTCCTCCATTAGATAATCTACTTTGGTAACAGCCAATCAGATGACAGCATACAAAATAGTGGACCAATGAAATAATAAATCATTATGGTTAGTAATTTACATTCCTGATTAAACGTAGTTAAGCAGCCTGTGTGCTTAACATCACCTGCCTCTGTGAAACTTTAACAGTTGTCCTGGGAAGCAGGCCCCAGCTAAAGGGATGATGGGAAGTTTATAGCCAAGTCACACAGTTGAAAATAGCAACCAAAAACATGTATGTTTCCTTTTAAGTTTTATTTGAAGGTGAAGTTAAAGGCATGTTGACAGGATTATTATC
Organism: Forbesichthys agassizii; assembly: GCA_026546735.1. Lineage (NCBI taxonomy): Eukaryota > Metazoa > Chordata > Actinopteri > Percopsiformes > Amblyopsidae > Forbesichthys > Forbesichthys agassizii. The sequence continues at coordinate 9,949 of JAODLL010000034.1, read as the reverse complement.
CTATGGGCTGCACGATGTAGCCTAAAATCAAAATCACAATAAATTGAACGATTCATATACTTTTTTTTTGCTTTTGTTTGGAGTTCGCTTTTTGCTTCCATGCAGCTGACTGGAGTGGGCGGAGTCACGTGACTACACATGCCGTAGTTAATAATATAAAGTTATTTATTCTGTAAAAACTATTTGTAAAAGCAGGGTAACTTAGTTTTGCTAGGAAATGGCTAAACCATTATATAATGAAAGCAACATGGAGTCATAATTTCTATTATATGTCAAATATATTGACAGTCAATAATAGATTGTTGGGTTATTACCATGTGTCAGTCAGCTGTATCATGCAGTTGACTACTACACCAACCAACATTTGGGTCTGTGATATTTCAGAACCATTACCGGATAGAAATTGTATTTACCTAGGAGGGTCTCATTGAAAAAGATTATTTAAAATTGCTAGCCTACATGCTGGTGCAAAATGTACCAACAATGGTGGCGGTGCCGGTAATAATGTCTTCGCTTCGAATTTAAAAGGAGGAAGAAAGTTAAGCTGTAGAAGACGAGACGTAGATATATTAACATAGGTGTTAGAAACCCTACATTGTTTTAATAAGTTGTCACGCATACAAGTCTGTTTTGCTCTGATATTATGTGATGCACGCCACCGGAGCTACAGGGTTCTGCGCAAGTGACGTGAAGTTAAGGTTCGATTTACGTCTGTCGTGGTTGGCAAACAAACAAATAGGCATATCTGTAAACCATGCGTCCTCCTATTTCTGACGAACTTGATTAAACATAATTTTTTTAAATAGAAAAAACGACCTGGGAAAATTACGTAAATTAGAGGTTGTGAATTTCGGTTTTGTTAACTTTTCGATAATCGTCCAGCCCTACTATGTGCCCTTGTGCTCACATTTAAGGAACTAATAATTGTGAGGTGGTATACTTTAAACATAAAAGATGTTTACAAACTCTAAGACACTTTGTATATGAACCACAATATTCTTTCCATTTTGGGATACAGTGATGCCTTCATTTGGCAAGAACTAGTAACCAGTGTAACCAATAGTAACTTATGAACCTTGTTCAGAGATTTTCTAAATTCTTGCAGTTAGTCCAAGTTTTACTCGAGCCTTGCCAGGGACCTAAAGTATCTCATGCTCAACCAAAATGCTGTGTGTATGATTAGGAATAGTGTTCCTAATCCATTCATTGGTGCTCTACAAAAGATTAAATTCTGCTGGTTGATGGGCAGATTTGTTTCCATGGATATTCCTGAACACTCAGTGTTGTCAATGAGTACTATTTCACTGTCAGAACTCTGAGATGAATTCCAGTGATGTCAGTGAGGAGAAGGCATTCGAGAGAGTTGATTGGCCAGCTGTCCTGACTCTTCTCTCAACGTGTGCCCACCAGAGCACTTTCAACTGTCATCGACTGGCACTGGCCGACACCTGTGGTCTAATGATTTAGACATCAGACAAACACAGACACACACATACACGATACACACACACACACATGCACACGCACACACACACATGCACACGTGCACATACACAATACACACACACGCACACACACACACACACATGCACACATGCACATACACAATACACACACGCACACACACACACACACACACAGATACAGATACACAAAGGTGCACACATCAGCTCACCATATTGCCCATCCTCTCTCTCTCCCCCTCTCTCTCTCTCTCTCTCTCTCTCTGTGTCTCCCACACCCACCCACCACACACACACACGCATTCACACACACACACACACACACACACACACACACACACACAGACAGAGGATTTGGCTTAGGTGTGTGCTACAGCAAGGTGCTACAGTGGGTCTCTGTGCCCTGGTGTAATGTAATAAAACTACTGGCTCACTCCCACACAGACCCGCCTGTGCAGCAAAGCACTATGGGTAGTGCCACAGGGTCCCATGAGATGCAACATGAAACTGCTGCTAACGGTTTGCTCTCGTCATGCACACACACACACACACACACACACACACACACATACACACACACACACACACACACGGACAGAGAGAGAGGACCTTTATGAATAAACAGATGAGAGTCCATTAGCACTAATGTCATTATCCAGCTGCCTGGGCTGTGACCTCACAGAGGGTGTGTATGTGTATACAATAAGAGAGAGAGAGAGAGAGAGAGAGAGAGAGAGAGAGAGAGAGAGAGAGAGAGAGAGGGCCAGTTAGGAGCAAACTGGGTCCCATTACAGGAGCCAAGAACTACAGGAGCCCCTCTGCTAAACCAACATGGTGGTATGTTAACCTTTATCCATTGTGAACCGGTCTGCTGCCAGAGAATAGAATTGCTCATATCCTATATATAAGTAAAACCACTATAAACCACCTTATGTTCATGGAAATCAACTGACATAAGCATCAACATTTCAACCATTCCCCAGGTATTTATGATCCTGCCCGCACCTTACAGAAACACACACACACACACTGACACGCACACACACACATTAACATGGGACCGTATATGTGAACCACATGATCCACATGTGCATCTGTTTTTGTTTTCACAAGGGACAGATGTTAAATAATAGAACATATAGACTAGTCACAAGTCAATGCAGACCAATAATTCAGTCTCAACACCCACATGACAACACGAGCAGGACAAATTACATTTTCACTGAAATATGCTTATGCATTTATATTTATTTTATGTATTTAATTGGAGTGCCGTGTCAGTGTTTTTGACATAGTGAGCTAGAGTGTGTGTGTGTGCGTGTGTGTGTGTCTGTGTGTGTGTGGAGTATAATTACATTGTCAGAGTGAGTCTGCAAGCATATAGGTGTGCGTGCGTGTGTGTGTGTGTGTGAGAGAGAGAGAGAGAGACAGAGATAGTGAGTATGTGGAAGTGTAGTATACTGAGAAGAGAACTAAAGGGCCATTTATAGCTGTCACGCACTGACAACCATTACCTGTGCATTTACACAACTTTCTGTCACCCACACAGACACGCACACACTGCCAGGAAGATTCCCCCTACACACCCAAACCCACCCACCCTTCCGAACATACATTCTCACACTATTTCTCTTAAAACACACACACAAGCAGACACTTTGCCATGTGCACCGTCACACACACACATGCACCCCCCCTTCCACACACACACACACGCACACACACACAAGCAGACACTCTGCCATGTGCACCAACGTCACACACCCACAGCATCCCCACCCCCCCACACGCACGAACACACACACACACACACACACACACACCATACCTGACAGAGCCTAATTATCGACACCTCTTCCTGTCAGATGAAACAAAAAGCTGCTCTATTTTCAGTCTGATGGAGTCTGTCGTCGCTTTTTGATTCTTCTTCTCTCCCTCTTTATCTTGCAGTCGTCTTTTGTTGTCGCTGCGCGTGCACGTGCGCACGCACGCACACACACACACACACACACACACACACACACACACACACACACACACACACCTCTGCACTCCCACGTTTGATTCCCAACTCATTAAATAAGACTCAAATTAAAACAGACAATCCCCCCTCATAGCACGTTCAATTGTTGTGATTGTTATTCGGTCGCGGGTGGCAGAGAGAGCACATGCTTGCAAATTTGTGCGTGGCTCTGAGCTGTGTGTGTGTGTGTGTGTGTGTGTGTGTGTGTGTGTGTGTGTGTGTGTGTGTGTACGTGTGCGTGTGTGTGTGTACGTGTGCGTGTGTGTATGTGCACGCTTGTTTGGGGCTTTGAGGCCTGCTTCATTAGTTGCCAAACAATAACTATACCTACCTCTGGCACATTATACAGTGTGTGTGTGTGTGTGTGTGTGTGTGTGTGTGTGTGTGTGTGTGGGTGCGTGTGTGTCTCCATAACAATGTGGAATTTGTTTCATGAAGGTTAGTCCAGCTTTGATACATGATACATGATCCCTGACTCTCTAGCCTGATACAGCCGTGATCATGCCAGTGGTCATGTCTTTATTAGTGTCTAGTGTCTGGGTGTGTAACTTTTTGCATATTTGTGAAAATACAATCAACTTGTGTGAGATAATAATGCATGTTTTGTTGTTAAATATGGAATAAGAATGTTTTTAACTGGTCCAACTGTTCAACCAACACACCCAGTCAGTAATGTTAACCAGAGCTCCACTGTATGTGTGTATATGTGTGTGTGTGTGTGTGTGTGTGTGTGTGTGTGTGTGTGTGTGTGTGTGTGTGTGCGTGAGTGTGCGTGTGTGTGTGCGTGTGTATGCGTGTGTGTGTGTGTAGCGGGAACCCGGGTGCACAAGTGTGAATACAGATTTGTGTGTGTCCACATAGAGTGCATGTGTATGTGCATATATGTGTGGCTGTTGGCACTGTTTGGTGAGTAGATCGCATTTCAGAACATTCCAGAGCCATGTAAACATTTATACACAAGTAAAGCAAATGACACACACGCTCACTCACGTGCACGCACGCATGAACATCCAGTCACCACCAACACGTTCTTCTGTGCACTGTAACTGCTTCATAAATAAGCCAATCAGTGTTAGGCATTCACACGCCAATGCAGAAATATTTTACATCAACACTCCAAAGAGGAGAGAAGAGGATCATGCGATGGGCTCCACTCACGTTTTGAGACACGTCAATTTATCATCTGAAATAAATGAAAACCTCTAAAACTCCTTAATGAAATTGTTTTTAATAAGATAGAAAAGTGTTACTATGGGTAAATGCCATGATGTGAATATAGCCTGCGGAGACTAAATTCAGTGTGTGTGTGTGTGTGTGTGTGTGTGTGTGTGTGTGTGTGTGTGTGTGTGTGTGTGTGTGACTGGTTTGTGAACAGTCACAGTCACACTCTAGAAGTGTTCCCAGTATTTTCCTCCTTCTGGGTGCAGATCTCTGGTCAATATTGAAACTACTGGACAGCCTGTAGTCAATCAGAGTTGTATCACTTCATCTAGCTCTATTACCATTTAGAAACCAACGGTCATTGTAAATACCCGCCCACATGGACGCTGATTGGTCTGCCATCCAGGTGGCTGTGCTAACCTGGTGCTCACGCTAAAGCGACCAGACTACAATCTCAGTGAACATTTTGATGAGAGCAATGGTCGGGCCAAGATAGGCTAATGTGAATGAATAGTATGGGCACAGGCAGATCTACCGTATCTCTACATACAACAATGCTTGCCTGTGTTCAGCCATTTTAAATCCACTTCAATCTGATCAATCAAATGAAGAAATAAAAGTAATATTGAGGCTGGTAACCCTATAGTTCAGTGTCAGCCAGTAAGTCTCTCCGTTCAATTTATTTCCTCTACTACTTGGGCCATGCTGCTTTGCTGACATAAATAAATAGACAGGTCAGGAAGGTGTGTGCGTATAGAGGAGGACCATTAGGAGGTGTTAGCTTAATCACGCACCGGCAAACACATCAGCTAGCCGCTTTATTTATCTGGCACAGCAGGGCGCAAATGGGCGTGGCTTACTCCTTCATCTCGTCGTGTCTATCTCTCTCTAGGCGTCCCTACGCACGCTGTCAATCAAATTCTCTGTATGCCTCTTTCCTTTTTACACAGCCCATCTTTCACTCATTGTCCTTTCACATCCATCTTTCTTCCTTTCCAGATGAACAGATAGATGAGATTGTGTGTGTGTGTGTGTGTGTGTGTGTGTGTGTGTGTGTGTGTATGTGTGTGCCAGACCCGTGCGTTATCTATCACCACTGTGTGTGTTGGCAGCACTTTCCAGGGATCAGCTCTGTGAGAGTTGGCTGGACCTCCCAACAGTTTCTTGGTTTAAGAAAGAAATAACGGAAGAAATCATTATAATTACATTACAACTCAGCTCTAACTGTTAATACAATGATTTGCTCTCAACCTGTTACATGTGCAGACCAATAAGCCAAAATATATAAAGTATACATATAGGAAACTGTACAAAGAAACTAACAATGAGAAAAATAACAAAAAAAAGGGGTTTATTATGACAACGTCAATGTTTGCTTTCTGGGCTGGGTGTGATATAACACTGGTGGTCCAGCATCACTCTGAGGAAAGGTTGACCTTTAAACCAGCAGGTGTGGTCATTACACATCTTCATATAAAGAGCACGCAGCCGTAATACTGTAATGTAAGGGATTTGTTTTTAAGTGGCTTCAGATGATCAACTGAACTAAATGGCCTCTATTACAGGGCTCATTTCCGCTGGATTATAGATAAACACAGTGTAAGTGTTTTCTACCAAACACACACATTTCACTAACAGTGCCTGCAGCCAGCCAGACATTAATTGTATGGGTTGCATGCGCGCATGTGTGTGTTTGTGTGTGTTTTAATTATCTTATGTGTAATTTCTGTGCCATGTAAAAGTCTTAGCCTTGGTCTGATTCTCTGCAATTTTCGAAATGCTCTGTATTGAATTTGGTCAGATCTGTGTGTTAGCTGTTTCTGCAGGAAGTCTGAGAGAAATAGATTAAATAAAATAAAAAAAAGATTTCTGTCTCACTTGTTTGGTGTAGAGTGTAATAGTGAGAAATTGAGAGTAAGAGGTTTAGAGGCTGATGCCTTTAAAGAGATTACAAAGCCATTTCTTTGACTTCGAGGCATCGCGGAACAGCCAGAGCCAAATAGCCCAATGGGAGAGAGTTTGGTAATTCTTTCTTTTAAAGATCCATTTGGGACAAAATTCCACCAAAGAAAAGACATCTTAAAATCAAGAGTGCTGATAATTAAATGTAAGTATTATGGCGTAGTGGGAATCTTACCAGATGTGGTAAAACCTGCAAATTCTTTAAAAACTTCACAAGGAAGGAACTCCAGAACATTTCTCAGGGATCAATAAGGAAGGCATCAATAACTACAAGTGGTTGATAGCAGGTGGTTATTGAGTTATTGTGTCTAATGTAGTGGGCGGTTACTGTAAGTGCAGGAAATACACTGAAAAACCATAGAATGGCCCTCGTCTCCCCCCCCCCTCTGTACTATGGTATCTTTATCATACATCTCCCCTCCCTCTCTCTCTGCCTCTCTTTCTCGCTCGCTCGCCCGCCCGCCGCCCCTGTCGTCAACAGTAATGAAGGATGTAATGTAGACCAGCTTTCTTTCAAAAGCAACACAATTACTACAGATTAGACAGCAATGGCTTCCACATGCGGGATAGACAGTGTGGGATTACCATCACTGCAGGTGGCATGTGTGTGTGTGTGTGTGTGTGTGTGTGGTGTGTGTGTGGGTGGGGGGGGGGGGGTTACC
>JAODLL010000033.1:0-14393 GCA_026546735.1 Forbesichthys agassizii | reverse complement strand
CCCTTCGGGGATGGGTTAAATGCAGAGGATGAATTGCTCCTAAGGGGGATTAATAAAGTTGTATTCTATTCTATTCTCTAGGGATTTACTTTGAACAACAATATACACACAGTATATTCATTCATCTTTGACTGATTAAATGTTGGTGTTTTTTAAGTCTAACACAAAAAGTGTCTGTCTCACTGCCCACTCCTAACAGTTGCACTCACCTGGAAAAGGCAACTCAAGTTCTACTGGTCCAACCACATGGGCACCAAAGAAAGAATTTGGTGAAGAACAAATAAAAAAAAGATATGAATAAATTGAGCAATGCGTATACTTACTATACAACTATATTCACATAGTATATGTGGCTCATCTCAACTACTAGACAAGCTTTCCTGAAATTTTGATTTGATGAAATGTGAAACAACAGAAATAAAATCTGAAAGACGTGCTGAAAGTGATGAGCCGGGGATTGGTAACAACGCTAAGACTTGATCCCCTGGACTACGACCGATCCACAGTATTTTTGTCATAGTTTTTTCATGCGATTCTGGGTAGAGGAGAGAGACTCCTGAGCTAGCTTGCAAGCAGCATGCAGTCTCTCTCGCAACTGACTAACATAGTCCAACACATTCCTAGGGGCGCTACTGGGAGTAGGAGACAGAACATGCTACTTCAACACCTTCAGCGGGCCGCGGGAAGTGTGTCCAAACACAAGGTCTACAGGGTTAAACCCCAACGACTCTTGTACTGTTTCTCTTATAGCAAAGAGGACAAACGGCACCCCCTCATCCCAATCTGCACTGGCAGTTCTACAGTACTTTCTAAGCATCGCTTTCAGTGTCTGGTGCCAGCGCTCAAGAGCCCGCTGACTCTCGGGATGGTACGGGCTAGAAACCTGGTGGGCTATAGACAGACTTTTCAACACTCTTGAAAACAATTTGGACATGAAATTGCTCCCCTGATCAGACTGGGGCACTTTCGGTAGCCCAAACATAGAAAATAATTTGATCAATGCCTTTACCACTGTCCTAGACGTTATAGTACGTAGGGGAATCGCCTTTGGGTATCATGTGGCGCTACACATAATGGTGAGCAGATACTGATGACCTGATCTGGTTTTCGGCAGCAGGCCAACACAATCGATGATGACTCGCTCAAATGGTTCGCCAAACCGCAGGAATCGGGTGAAGTGGCACACGAGGAATAGGCTGATTCACTTTACCTGTTAGTTGACACACATGACACGTTTTACAGAACTGAACGATGTCCAACTTCAAACCTAGCCAAAAGAAGTGCCGGAGGATTTTATTGTATCAAGGCCCCGTAGAAGGACATGCGAGCCACAGTATGTCTCAGCAGACCAAGGCAGGCTGTCTGAGAGAATTATTGACTGAGCTGCACCAGTGTCCCTGAGGATCTGTATGTTCTTCTGGTCGGCTGGCTCGTCCGTCACCGAAACGCAGACGGAACGAGGCACAAACTGAAGAAACCCAACCCCCTTGGGTTTAACGGACGGCGTCTGTTTTTATTTCTCTTTCATAACAGGGCAGTCCAATATAACATGGCCCACTCGGTGGCAATAAAAATACTCACGGGTTTCAGGTTTTGACTTACCGTCACCAGATGAGAACCGAGGCAACCGGGACGTGGAGGATGTGAACGTTCGGCTCTCAGTATAAGACCGGGTGTCAGAACGAGGCCCACCAAACACGGTTTTGTGGGTTAGGGAGTACTCATCCGCTAGCACGGCGGCCTGAGTTAAGGTCGCCACCTTCTGTTCGTTTAAATGAACGACAACACAATCAGGAAGGTGGTTTTTGAATTCCTCCATCAAAATTAACTCCCTAATTTCGGCAACACTCTTAGCCTTACTAGCTGTACACCAGCGATCAAAAAGAGACTCTTTGTCTCTAGCAAACTCTACAAACGTGCGGTTGGGCTTTTTATAATTCCTGAACCGTTGCCTATAGGCTTCTGGTACCAACTCATAGGCCCTTAACACTGTGACCTTAACTACCTCGTACTGGAGGCTGTCATCCAGGGAGAGCGCTGCTACCACTTCCTGGGTCTTCCCAGACAGTTTGCATTGGAGTAGAGGGCCCACACATCCTGTGGCCAATGCAATGCAGTGGCCACATGCTCAAAAGCAGAGAAGTAGATATCTACTTCAGCTTCAGCAAAATGGCGGCACTAAACAAATGTTTTTACTCACGTCAAACTGGGCCTGCTGATGGGACGGGGACGTAGCATTACTGAGACCCGCTTGTAACTCCATCTGTCTGATCTGGATTCTTGCCTCCTTATCTGCATTGATCTCTAAGATTTTTACCTCTAATTCGAACTCTAGCTGTCTGGCGTGGTCCCTGTCTTTCAGCTCCCTCTCTTACCAAGCTATCCTCATCTTGAGGGTAGCAGATCCAGTTGAAATATTTGTTTGCTGAGCTTCTGCTGCTAAATTCAAGGTTCTTTAAACCCCCTCCAGCTCTGTTTTCCCACCCTGGAATTATTCATCAGCCGAGATACATTCACCATGGGCTTTGCTGAAAATTCACATGCACCAAGACTCTTATCCCCTCGTTTTGGTCTAATCATGAATCGCCCCTTGCAATCTTTGTCCAGCAATTGTCTGCCAGATTCATACAGTGACTACAAACCCGATCTCCAATAACTGCCTTAAAATTGCATTATTCAATGTCCGATCCCTCTCTGATAAAGCCCCACTCATCCATGAAATTGTAACGGACAAAGTTAGTCAAAAACCAAAGATTTTTTCCATCTTAATCAAGCCGCACCACCTGGATATGTTTACATTTCTCAACCTCACACCACTGGACGAGGGGGCGGTGTTGCAGTTCTTTCACGTGACATTCTGAGAACCAGATCTGTTAGTATACCAGCATATGCTACATTTAATGTATAGCTTTAAACTCACTGGCTCCCAACCTCTGATTGTTCTAACTAAATATAGACCTCCCAAACTATGTGACATGTTTTTAACTGAATTGTCCTCACTACTTGCTTTGATTAGTGCTATGTCCCCAAATAGGTGATTTTGCATTGTATTATTTGTATTTTGCTTGTAGGTGATTTTAATATTCATGTTGACCGAACAGCTAGCTGTTAATTTGCTGCTGATTTTATATTGCTTCTCGACAACTATGATTTTATCCAAAATTTTAATTTCCCCACTCACAAAAAAGGTCACATCATCGATCTAGTCTGTTCCACTGGTGCTTCTCTTGTCAATGTCACTCAGGGACGCCTCCCCATATCTGACCACAAACCCATCGTGATTGACACGTACCCCTGTACCACTTCTATGTCCCCCCTGGAACTCACCACTCACTACAATGACTGCCTTTTCTTCCTCCTCTGGATACCCTTGCTCCCCTCAAAACCGCTCAGTCTCATTCACCCACACTGCCCCCTGGTACACCCCTGAACTACGGCAGCTGAAAGCTGCTGGACGGCGTCTTGAGCATCTGTACAAGAGGACTGGAGAAGAAACTCACTCACAAGCTTACATGGTTCACCTCTCAAAGTAAAAAACTGTCCTTTCAACAGCCAGGTCTACCTACTGCTCTGACACCATCAAATCTGATAAAAAACCCAAAGTTCTTTTTTCAACAGTTACACACTTGCTCCAACCTCCCGATAACACCAACGCCAATCCCACGCCTGAGTTATGCAATTAATTTCTGGACTTTTTCAAGGCAAAATTAAAAATATTCACCTACACCTACAACCACCCTCTACTCCTACTGAGATCCTGTCCTGGATGAACACATCATTGAACTCCACCTTTACTTCCTGCCTCTCTGACTTCACTCCGGCCACTGACAAGTCCATTACTGAAATCATCCTGAACTCTAAATCTTCTACCTGCCAACTTGATCCCATGCAAGCAAACGCTGATCCCAATTACCTGAACAACTTCCGCCCTATCTCCAATCTTCCTTTCCTCTCCAAAACACTTAAGAGGGTGGTGGCCTTCCAACTTCTCAATCATCTAAATTCCAATAACCTATTCAAACCATTTCAATCTGGATTCCATCCCAAACACAGTACTGAAACAGCCCTAGAAAAATCACCAATGACCTCCTCCGTGCAGCTGACTCCGGCCTCCTATCAATCCTCATCTTTCTTGACCTGACTTCAGCTTTCGACACTATCTCTCACCCACTCCTATTGGAACGTTTGGCTGGCATTGGTGTTGCTGGAGACGCACTTTCCTGGTTCTCCTCATATCTCTCAGGCCGCCAACAATTCGTTAGAACTAAAATCCTGCAGATCAAGATGTGAGGCAGTCTCACTGGGTGTCCCTCTGAGCTCAGTACTGGGTCCTCTGTTGTTCGTCATATACCTCCTACCCTTGGGCACGATTATGAGACATCACAATGTCGACATCCACTGCTACGCTGACGATACCCAGTTCTACATATCTACCAAACCCACCTCAACACTCCCCCCCCCCATCTCCCTCGCCAACTGCCTTTAGGACATCCAGAATTGGATGACACTAAACGCCCTTAAACTGAACAGCAGCAAGACAGAGGTCCTGCTGATTGTCTCCAAAACCACTCTCTCCATGCAACAAAATCCTAGCCTAAATATTGCTGGTCTCCCCATTCCACTATCAACAACTGCCAAAAGCCTTGGTGTGACATTTGATAACTCCTTTTCATTTGAATCACACATCAAAACCATCACCCAGGCATCCTTCTTCCAACTCCGAAACATATCCAGACTCCGCCCTTCACTTTCCTATTCAAGCACTGAAACTCTAATCCAAGCCTTTGTCAATTCCCGCCTGGATTACTGCAACCCTCTTCTCTCTGGCATTCCCACCAAATTCATCAATAGACTCCAATTAGTTCAGAATTCTGCTGCCAGAATCCTTACCAATACAAGGTCAACAGATCACATCACTCCAATTCGGATACAACTTCATTGGCTTCCTGTAAAATTCCATATAAACTTTAAGACTTTTCTCCTCACATACAAGGCCCTTAACAATCTGGCTCCCTCCTACCTCTCTGACCTTCTCCTGCCATATACTCCCTCTCTCCGCGCATCCTCTACAGGGCTTCTGGTCACCCCCCCATTCCTCCTCTCTAACATGGGGGCTCGGGCCTTCAGCTGCTCTGCCCTTAGACTCTGAAATACACTGCACATTCGAAATGCCACCACGGTCACCTCGTTTGCTAAACTCCTCAAAACCCACCTCTTCAAGATTGCCTATGATATTTGACTCTTTTTTCCACTCTCAACTGACTGTTTCATTTTATTGTATTTTTATTTTAATTAATTTATTTTATTTTGTATATAAATCAGATCAAATGTTTATTTATATAGTATGTATATATTTATCATATCAAATGTTTATTTCTATAGTATGTATATTTCAGCCAACTGTTTTATATCTATGTATTTACTATGTAAGATGTCCTTGAGTGATGAGAAAGGCGTCCAAAATAAAATTATTATTATATATAGTATTATTATTATTATTATTTTAAATTATTTTTTTTGTAAAGGTGAAGTCGGCCTATGTCATCTGCATACCTATTATACCGGTTAACCATATTGTAAACAGTTAGTCTACCTTGCCATACACATCTGATGCCTGCACAACTGTCATGTCCTGCGGTCCGTCTCTCCTGCATTCCCTCCCGTGTGTTCCCTTCCCTGTGTTCCGGTCCGTGTTTTCAACCTGTTCCTGCCTTTACCTAGTTGTGTGTTGTTGACTTCACCTGCGGCTTGTTGTCTGTGTCAAATGGTTTGTCTTGTTTTACTGTATTTAAGCCCTAGTGTGTCGTGTTGCCTTTGTTGGACCTTCATTTAATGTCAGCCCTCTGTTTTGTGTGTGCCTGTTGGTAAGCCTAAATGAACCCCTGTATCTTGAGAACTTGCGTGTTGGGCGTTTTGGTCCACCCCGCCGAAGAGCGTGACACTTTTGAAAATATACATGTAAAATAATAAAAATTAAAAAATGTAAATCTACCTTATTTAAAGACAAAAATCCATTCACATATCCTTCTGAGCGAATCTTCTGGATGAATCTTCTGTATAATTCACTTGCTGAATGAGTTAAAAACATTTCCTTTTCAATAGCGCCTGCCCTATGATAGGCGTCCTTTTTTTTTCTTCAAATTATAAGGGGAAAATACGTTTAAACTGACAATGACTTTGGTACGTCCATATTGTTATGTTATGTTATTGTTATGCAAAAGTTCTACATTAGCTTGGCGGCTGCGAACCTTGTGAAGTAGACTGGCGGGAGCTGTTGATCAGCTATGATTTACGAGTAGCGGCATTACCACGTCCCCACCAAGCAGTGCCTTCGTCAGAGATACCAGGGGTAAAACAGTGATGCGGTGCCTGCCCAGCCAAATCATTTAATGCTTGCATGCGCCAACCATCAATAATGGTTTGTGAAGGCGGCATTGTCAGGCAGGGTATGCAATGATTATTTTCGCCGAAAAGAGCTAAGCAGAGCCTCTAAGAGCGAGAGTGGTGAGGCGATTAGGCCAATAGAAACAATGTTTTTGACCTACGTCACCATGTTTAAATAAAAATACGAGCAGAATGCTGTAGGCTACAGACTAAGACCTAAATAAAACAATAAAGACAATCTACATTTTAACACTTTTTGAGTAATATAAAGTATATTACATTTGAAAAATGAATAATCCCAACAGAAAAAAAATATTTGTCATAAACATTTCAATTTCTTTCAAAATCCCAGTATCCCAGGTATTGATTGCACTGCATCACCTACATATCCTGACTGCACGTGCTTTGCTCTAGATTTCCTAACGTCAATGTCATTCAGCTTTTTTTATTTAGTCTTGAGGCTGGGGGTTAATGCAACAATGCATGCTGATGTGCAGCCAACAACTGCAGTTTGCGAGTTTAACTCGCCTATAATACATAGGCTATTACAATGCTAGTGCAATGCTTGCAAGATAAACCACAACGATGCAGGTTCGCCTACTGTAGAACCAAAGCCCCTTTACCACTGCATTTTAAAGGCTTTAAGGCTTCATTCTACCTCATGGTTCTGTGGAATAGGCAGAGTGGTGTTGGGTTTATTGTTCACCTTAACGCCAGCATGGCTGCAACCAAAGCACTGGCCCAGTAAAACGGCAAACCCAACATGGCGGAACACCCAGCCTAGACAGGCAAAATAACTGCACATTCGTGCAGTTATTTTGCCTGTCAAGGCTATGTCAACGAATTGAATAGACTTTAATGGTCTCTCAAATTGATGCTATATCACAGCTAATCTCTTCCAATGTGTCTGGGGCTTTATGCAAATTAATCCAATGCTAGCTAGAAAAATTATGGCGGCCATTGCATATACTAGTTCTCAAGCCGTGGGTGGAGATAGTCAGATGGAAGGGGAAACAATGGTGTGCCACACACATCCTGACACACTAACATGCACGCAGAGCTCAGATTACAACACACAGAGGAAGTGTGACCTCATTCTTAGGAAGTAATGACTTCACTATATCTTTACATAGAAAATAGTTTTTTGCTATGTGTTAATGTTTACAATGTCATATATCACCTTTTAATATAAATGTCTAACTGTCTTTTGCTATCTTTAACATTATTTCATTACACAGAAGAAACCTACACTTTAGCAATGACAATTTTGTAAAGAATGATTATTCACTTGATCAATAACATTTATCAAGTCATCAATATTTTATGATACAGCATGTGCAGAAAATATTTTAATTGAAAACAATTAGAAGCATACCAGTGATTTTAGCAATGTAAGCTAATCTGCAGTGATAAAAGCTTTTCTTTTTAATATAAACATATACATGTACATATGTTTACATGTACATGTAAAACATGTACAAGACTTTGTGTTAATACGTTGCAAACTTTCTAAGTATTTTTCTAAATTTCTTTAAAACAGGTTAAACAGATTTTAGATTTCGTTGCCAAACTAAGGTGTGCTGAGTGATTGGGACTGATTAACTACTGTAGGTGGCGATTTTCACATATACAGTTAGTTGTAATCTCCCACAGACCCAGTTTGGTTAATTTTTTTCTAATTATTTGACATAAGTGTGAGAGTAAAGCACAGAACAATCTGAAACTCAATGGAATGAGGATGTGGAGCTGGTGTGTAGTTAGAGACGGGAGTGGATGTTACACATAACATCTCCCATTCAGAATGAGTACGGCTCAAATATCAAGAATGAATTGGGTCAATTTCATGTAATTTTTGCCCAAATATGGCAGAACTCATTATAAAATTCCCCAGGAAAAATTACTGAACGTAAAACAAATACAATTACATCATAAGATCTTAAAAGGAGTTCACTGACAACATTTACGTACCAAGATCTGCTCTTCCCCCACCCACACACACCTGAGGTAAAACTGTATCTTTCTGTGACTCACTACACAAAGGTGTGGCTCCAATAGAGGTGGAGATACGAGCACCATGGATGAATGATTTACATACGCCTGTGGTAATACCAGGAAACTCAAGAGAAATGCCGTTCAACACACTTAGCTGATCTCTAGTTCCACACTGGTTATGCAGGGTGCAAGGAGGTACTGTCAAGTTTGATATATTATATAAACAATTTAAAGCTACAGTAAGATTTGACTGATTTGATTGTTTCCTGAATTATCAACCACTTGCCAATCGTGGACTAGCTCTTTTGTATCTTGAGCAGTTAATGTGTAAACATGGACTATCTTCAAACAAACGAAGCAAAACCTGTTTCACAAGTCAGGACCCGTGTCACATGGTACTCATATTAGTCATTCACACAGCAGTACGGATTGGAGTCTCAACATGCTAGAAAATGGCTTTGAAAGTAGACAACCCAGGTATGTATTATTTACTGTTATTACGCTTTTGTATACTTGCTATTAGAACTGGCAAGATTTTCACTATGTTGATTCTGTTGTTGGTTGGTTCTTTAACTGTATAGTATGGAATTCTGGAGAAAGCTTGTTGATATCGAACTTGGATCAAAACAAAAACACCTCGCTCTTCAATGCCAAAGGGTGCTCCATCAGAAGCTCCACCCCACACATTGGAAATGCATTGTGATGGTTAATATCACAATGCATGTGTCTGGTCTGCACAACTTTGGATTCATATTTACAGAGCCAGGGCAGTGTTGTTCTGGATTATTTTTCAGCACTCACAGAAAACGTTAAGATAGCGGACAGCAAGGAGATACAGTATTTCGTGAATTTGACAAAGTGTATAAGCTTATAATAATTTATTACCTTGGCTTTAATGAAGTGAGAAACAACTGATCACTTTACATGTAGGCCTAACTACAAATTTCATAGCTCATTCAATACAATTGCTTTGTAGGAGAGATTTCTTAAGTGGAAGGAACAAGCTGTGATCAAAAGGTGCTTATACACAGTGTTTGCTCTAGGTTTTTTTTAAAGCAGTGGGGGAGAACGTTTATACCTGGGTGGTGCACGCATGCCTACACTGGTGGTCGGAGTGTATAGCAATAGTTCATTTTCCAATTCCAATGTTCCGTATTAGAGGGATATTGATGCTTGGGGGGCGGGGTTTAGGGGGTACTTTCCCAGAGTGCCAACCACATAATTTCCTGAATTCTTTTATTTGATTTTTATAAAGCACCAGTTTGTGCCTTTTCTGCATCAATTTATGGTAAAGGTATCTTTATATAGGCTAAATAATATAATAAATAATTAATTAATACATATAAAACTCTGCACTTTTAATAGCTCATAGCCTATGTTTCAGTAAGATTTCTATTCACATTAAATGTAATGCGTAATTTAAAACATTGAACTTTGAGCCCCTGCATGTCTTACATAGTTGGCAATTAGGCTAGTTGACTGACATTAATTAAAGTTACCGGGCTATGTGATTCACCAAGCTAACGTTAGCCTTCCTATACGCAGTCCTTCTCAAAAAGTGGGGCGATGCCAGGGTGGTGCACGTGTGACCCCGGGGAACATGCTTTATTTTGCCGCAGGAAGTACGGTCAATGAACAAGATCTCACAGCACAGAGCAGGAGATATGAAGTGCAGGTAACAAAGCCTTAAGAAACACCATAGAAAAATATTTAACAGGGAAAGAAAAGGAATGAAAGGCGGAGAGAGACGGAGATAATGAGAGAAACGTAAGTCTCTCAAAAGCTAAGATGAGGAAATATGACGAAGCATATGTAGTGTTTGGCTTCACGGTGGGAGACGAGGATCAATTTGAATTTATTATTATTTGTTGATTATATTTTATTTTTCAGTATCAAATGGTCGAAAAATGTTTACAGTTTAAATAAGAATTGTTTTTTAAAATTTATTTCAGACAAATTGATGCTTTAAGTTTTTAAGTCTTTTCAGACTTAAAGTGCAGTTGCAGACTAAAAAACAATGTTAATCAAGTTACATTACAATACAATTCTAAAGGAGTGGAGCTCATGATTTAGCAGTGGCGTGCCGCCACATTTTAATGTACATAACAGAAACACTATGCATAATTTTGCATATTTTGTTTTATAACACTCAAAAGACATAATGGGATAGGCCTCTCTTTAAATGCATGGAGTCATGGACGAAGAAGAATGGAACTCTGGTCAACACAGGCTATTAGAGATTATGAAAATTCTGAAAGGGGTAATGTTTTGACTTGCTAAGCCCCTTGCTAGAATGGCCAGCTGGCCACTGTCCAAGACTATGCAACCATATCTAGGTATGTCAAGCTTTTAGAACAAGGGAAAATTCAGGAACTATGAATTCTCAAATGTTAAATATTTTGTCATACATAAGTTTATATAAGTTTTTCAAAAGCCAATAACTCAAAAGTAGATATATCGTCATATTCGCACACAATAACACATTTATTAACGTGAAGTTTCTAAGGTTTGAACCAGCTTGCATATCTATTGTTTCTTTTTTTAGTTGGACTTTCCTCCCATTATATGATCCATACATTGTTAAAAATACATGAGCCACATCCTGGCACAATTGAAAAAAATGGCTAAAACATTAGATCAAGAAAGCTTTTAGGAAGTTATAACTAAAGATTAGCATAAAATAAAAGAACATTAATTCACCTTGCTGTGCCAAAAAGTTAGTAGATAGTCAACACAATAGGCTAATATTAGGTCAAACATTTAGATATTCAAACATAACTAGAGATAGTATGCTACTCATTTGAAGATCTTTTTCATCACAAAGTGGGTGGGACCGATCAGGATCCCTATTAAACTGAGGTAAATGTGACTTCATCCCACTTGTCATTAACCAAAAAATACAATTGTATCTATTGTATATGCAATATATATAAATAAAATAATGATTGACTCCAAAAAAGTATTGAAATGTATTGTTCATTGTTGTGTATATAATATCCATACTGTATGTCAGTTGAGATCTTGCAGGTGTCTAATTGACCCCTGTTTGTCCTCAGCCAGGAAAAGGTGTATGGAGGGAAGGTGCCAGACAGTGGCCACTTTCCAGGGCTGTTACGACACAGATTATTCTGCCTCATACTGCTCATGGCGACAGCTGTTCTTTTGTACAACACAAACATAATGGAAATGGCAAACAACTGGAGCCCAAAATGGTGGAAAGCAGATAATGGCCCACAATGGAGGCCGGCATTCAAAAGTGCACACTATATGGCATCCTCAACTGTTAGTACAGACTCTGTATTTATACCTATTAAGTTTAGCAATGCATCCAGCTCACCTTCTCTTCAATCAACCAAACAAGAGGGAGAAGCCACAACAGTGACCATAGCAAATACAGTCACACAAGTGAAAGAAAAGACAATTCTGCTGCCAACCCCCTTACCTTATGTGTCTCCAGGACCACAATTTGTAGAATATCCATTTAAATACCACTTCATTATAAATGAGCCTAACAATTGTAAGGAATCAAAGCCATTTCTGGTTCTGGTAGTTCCAGTGGCACCCCAAAACAGGGCACATCGCGACATTATCCGCACAACCTGGGGCAGTGAGAAGATATTCCATGATCAAGTGGTGAATCTCTTTTTCCTGTTGGGTCTCCCCTCTGGAGGAGATGCAAAGCAGATTCAACATCAGGTCTTACAGGAAAGTGGTGAACATCATGACCTGCTGCAGAGTGACTTTGTGGACTGCTACAAGAACCTCACCATTAAAACCATGGTGATGTTAGAGTGGATGGGCTCTTACTGCTCCAGCGCGTCCTATGTCATGAAGATCGATTCAGACATGTTCCTCAATGTGGACAACCTAGTAAAAATGCTGCTTACAGCTCCAAAGAACAACTATATGACTGGACTGGTGGCATATGGAGGTGCAGTCCTGAGAGACCCCAACTCTAAATGGTACTTACCTGCAAATATTTTCCCAGAACCACAATATCCACCGTATGCTTTGGGCCTGGGCTACGTTATGTCTTTAGATCTGGCTAGAAAGCTTGTGGAGGCATCCAGTCATGTTAAAGCTGTCTACATTGAAGATGTATATCTGGGATTGTGTATGAGATATCTAAAGATTCCACCCACAAATCCACCAAGTGGGAATCTGTTTCATGTTTTCCCTTTGGTTTACAGTCGTTGTGCTTTCTCCAAGATAATAGCTACCACTACCTATGAACAGACTGAACTAATTAGAATTTGGAAAGACTTCAAAATACCAGGCTCTTTGTGCTAATACAGAGAAGCACAAACGCTATCTGCCTTAAAGCCAAACTACTGTTTGGCCAATTTATTTCTCTTAGCTTACATAGGTTTAATGTAATTTTTTATGTACATTTTAGGCAATTAGGCTACTTTACTGACGTTTATTGACGTTACCGGGCTATGTGATTCACCAAGCTAACGTTAGCCTTCCTATAGCATAACATCGAAACTATAACATTAGCTGAAAGGATGATTTGAGTAGCCCAGTACTTGTCTACAAGCGCAGACGAACAAGAATTAATCTAAATGCTGAACTACAAGCAGAACAATAAATGAGAGAAGAGATGTGCTACAGTTGTTGAATGACACATGAACCAACAACACAAATAACCCACACTTAACAGGTTATTTTATATTATGTACTGTTGTTACCAATGGTGCATTGTATTGATTTTAATGTACTGTAAAGCACTTTGTGCTATATACCTGTAAATATATTTTAAATATGTGTATTAATATTGTGAAATAATTAAGTTGTGAGAAACAGCACCCCAAATTCTTCCATCCTCTACCACTCTACTATTCTTTACCTAGTCTCGCAGAGCCAGTCTTAACTTGCGTTGCGTAAAGTCTGGGACACAGAGCTGACTAACCTCATGCTGACCTGCCTACTTGACAGGAGAGGTATTTTGGTTGACATGTACAACAACCAATTACATAACTGAGTGAACAAGTCAGACGTTAAACATAAGCCATATTCACATACATATAACCCTGCATTTTAAAGGGATCATTCCTGTATGGGATAATGTGTCAACAGGAACAGATAAACCTGTTTATCCGCTCGCCCAATTTTCACTTTGCGACCTAGTAACATCAAGGCCGGATTACCCAATGGGCATTATGGCCACGGGCCCAGGGGCCCATGCGCACTTGGGGCCCAAGTTAGGGGAATCATTTTCTTTACATTTCGGATAATGACACCATGTATAAGCAATAAAAAGCATGCTGATATTTTTATTCATTTAAATAGAATTATATAATTCGTCAAGCGCAGAGGTGGAAAACACGTAACAACCCGCCCCTGCGCAGTCTTCAAATAACCCTGTGATATTTTTTGCTTTTCCTGTATGCTTTTTTCTACAAAGAAAAATCAATTTGTTCGATTTTTTTCTGACTGGAAACACCCCGAACATGTGTGTGAGCATGAGAAAAGCACAGAGCATTGTAATTGCATGTTAGCATTGCTTCGGCGCTCATCTGTCACTGGGAGCGGGACTGTGAACGGTAAACTAGTGCAGCAGCTAGATGCAGAGAAGCGGTATTGCCGGGAGGGGCTTAAGCGTGTTGTGGCTGTTATAAAGTTTTTAAGTGAAAGAGGGCTGCCTTTCCGTGCCGTTGATGTAATACTTAGTTCACCACACAATGGTAACTTTCTTGGCATTCTGGAAGTCATCTCTCAGTTTTATCCTTTCCTCACAGAGCACATTAATAAGTATGGACAGAAGGGTAGCGGCAGCACATCCTATCTTTCATCCACTATATGCAAGGACTTAAGAGAGTATATAACTGCGGTTTTATTCTCAGAAGTAATCTAACAGCTTTTAATTAGTATCAAAAGATATTAATTAGTATAATTTGATATAAAAAATTTTAAATTATTCAATTTTTTTTTCTTCGTTTTAATAAGTCCGACTCACATATAATTTTATGCGCAATAATGCGTAGGTTAAAATGCTGTCATTTATTTTAGTGGTA
>JAODLL010000032.1:0-14393 GCA_026546735.1 Forbesichthys agassizii | reverse complement strand
TGTGTGTGTGTGTGTATGTATGTATATATACATATATATTCTTTAATTATTTGTCTTTAGCCATGATTGACTCTGACATAGTAAATGTAAAAGCCTTTAATTAATGGCGAAGACTGAACTAATTTCTACTCCTTCAGTGGACATCATATGCTTCCCTTACCGATGTAGGTCATGGTTTTCCAGACATGAATATTATTGAAGGTTCCACTATGCCCTCAGGGCAACAGGGATTTATTTTTCATTTTACAATGTAGTCCACTGTGCGTACATCTTTACCCCTTCCTCCTCTGTAGTTAACTTTTAAATCAATGGACTGTATGCCAAATTACATTGTTGTTTTAATCAGCTTAATGCATTCTTCTAATGTCATCAGGTTCAGTTATGTTCCACATGGTTCATATTAAGCCACAAATTATAAATGTTTGGATAACTCTTTGTTGTTGTTGTAATGACAGCATCCACCGTTGCGGTATGCGGTACTACATTTGTCAAGTCTTAAAATGGTGCACAACTTTACTGTTTGATAAATGTGTAAATGAACAACACATTGTATTAATGTTGTATTTCAGTTACAATTACAGTTAAATCACAGGTAATGTAGCAGACGGTTTATTTTCATCCAGATCGACTTAACATTGAGTACAGTGTATGGTGTCTATTACTGTCAACAGAACAAAGCCATGCTACCTCTGGTTGCTATAGCAGCCAGTCAGATTATTTTGTTTATGCAGCTCTACTTCTATGTATAAACGATATCTCTAAACCTTTTGAATAAAAGCTTACAATAATTAGTAGGCATGGGCAGATTGAATTAATCTGTACTAAAGGAAAATCATTAAGATTAGAGACATTTCATGTTTGTTGGTGTTCAATAAAGAATTTAAGCAGGTTGGTTTACCTGTGTAAGCACGCTTGAGCAAAATGGCTAACCCGCATCTGCTCCTTGTATGGGAATCCGTAACATCAGACTGATATCCAATGATGCCCAAAATCCAATCCGATATTCATATTGGAGCGGAGCGTTTACTAATGGTCTGTTGTGTGTCTGAATCTGTCCTGTCCAGACATCATTGTGACGTCCAGTAGCGAGCCTGTTACCTCAAAAGAAATCAAGGCGTGCATCCACCAGATCCAGGAGTTGATAGTGATGCGTTTGAACCAGGCTGTGGCCAATAAGATGATAAGCTCGGTGGACTACCTGAGGGAGAGCTTCGTAGGAACCCTGGAGCGCTGCCTCAGCAGTTTAGAGAAGTCCACCACAGACTCTTCTGTTCACAATGTTACTTCCAATCACCTCAAACAGGTAGCTGGTGGTCTGCGGAAAAAGACATTGACTGCATTTATATAGCGCCTTCTAACCTTTCAGCCACTCAAAGCGCTTTACAGTATTTTGCCTCACATTCACCCATTCACACACACATTCATACACCGGAGCAGTTGGGGATTAGGCATCTTGCTCAAGGATGCTTACAGGTAGGTCAACACCTGGGTTTGAACCCACAACCTTTTGGCTGGGAGCCCAACAATAATACAATAATGTAATATTTTCCTACAAAATACTAAATCTATTATTTAATATTGGTGGGAATCATTTGTCAAGCTGATTTTTGTCTTAGGTGGACAATCAGGAAACAAATGAGATTTTCCCCACCATATTTCAATGTGATGAGGAGCACATATACTTTAGTTTGACACTTGAAGATGCGCTTGAATCACTAAAATATGAACCAATGTGATCTACTTTATTCAACGTGCAAACTATTGCTAATATTTGCCCAGTGTTACACGGGGCATGTTGTGACTAAAACATACGCGTATGCCATTGTGTGGTTAATAATTGCTGTGCTTTCTCCCCGTTTGAGATCTTGAATGCTGCTTATCACGTGGAGGTGACCATCCACACGGGATCCTCTGTCACCCGACTAGTGTGGGAGCAGATTAAACAGGTATGGACTGCCCCGCTATACGCAACGCATGGTGCTCCTGAGGATGCATTCCACCGAATCTCTGCTCCCGCAGATCCTCCAGAGGATCACCTTCGTCAACCCCCCTGCCATCAGCCCAGAGTGGAAGCGCAAGGTGGCCCAGGACGCCATAGAAAGCCTCAGCGCTGCCAAGCTGGCCAAGAGCATCTGCTCCCAGTTCAGGACACGCCTTAACAGCTCCCATGATGCCTTTGCTGCGTCCCTGCGCCAGGTTGTCTCCCCTTTCTTCTGGTACCTCACGTAGAACAGTGGGTGGAGCAGGGTGATGGGTGGCAGTTCACAGTGGGTTGAGCGGGGGATGATGGATGATGGGCGATGGAGAAGTCGCTGGTTTGAAGTGTGTCCCTGAGCAAGGCACTTAACTCTAACTGCTCCCAGTGGTCAGGTGGGGCCTTGCATGGTTGACATCGTGCGTGCGTGCGTGCGCGCGTGACAGTACTGCACAGCGCTTTGAGTGAACGGAAGGTCAAGAAAGCACTTTATAAATGCAGTCCATTTAGACACACTCCCGCCTTTATTAATATAAATAAATGTATACAAAACTATAAATGCAAAGAAGCATCTTCTTCACACTCATATATATTCTTCAGAGATCTTCTTCAAGGCATTCCACAGGTAGCTGACTGAAAGCTTGAGTATTAAAAAGATGTTTGCATACTGTAGTTTTGAGTGTGAATGCTTCTTTGCATTTATTTCAATTAGACACACACAGCCAAGCCTGTTGACAAATTAGCTGTGTTTATGAATGTAAAGACATTTATAAAAAAAAATCATGACATATCACAATACAAATACAAACTACTAAAATAATTTAGATGTCAGATGTTTATGTATTTTAAATGTTTATCTCATTGGTATTCTTAGTTTAATAGTGTTCTTACATTTCTGCAGCCAAAAAATTGTGGATACACATCAAACAGGCATGTAGTAATGAACATACATTAAATATAGTATGACCCTTTATTTAAAGTTGACTGAAACTTTAAATATATTTTACATATTTCCATGTATGAAATACATGGAAATGATTCCGAAGTTATTCTATTTTAACCTTTTCAAAAGAAAGTGAAACATTTTGAGGTATGAGGATTCTTATGACCTCACTCCAGCCCTGAGTTTTATTTGCAGTTGAATATGTGCACACCTAGAGTAGTTTCTAGAATGGCACACAGCAAAGCAAGTTATATTATGCAACAGAGTGAACTATCTGGGTGTTCAACTACTCATCCTGAATGATTTATTGTGCAAAACTCCATGCCTGCAAAGTGCCCATGAAATGTAGGTTTCAAGTCCACATGCTTGGTAGTGGCAGCTGCGAAATATTTTGTTTAGGTGTAACGTTAGAACATGATAGACAGATATGTCATTAAATTACCTGCCAAGTATTTATCGAAAGTGCCTCTTTTCTTAATGTTTCTGTAGACTTTCCAGATGGTTCTATGTAACATCTGTTTGCCAGGTTACATGAAGTGCTTGCTGATGACACATTTCCTCTAAAACCGGGAAGTTATTGCCCAAGTGTGCAGGGAGTTGACATTTCTTCAAAATGCACTACACACAAATGCACACCTTCTATAATATATGGATTTAGTCAGTTTCCCCAAGAGGTGGCCTAATCAGCTGAACTGGTCTAATTGATGCAGGCCCAAAGTATTCCAAAGCCTCCATTTCTGACCAGGCAAATTCCATATGCATGGTGTATATACAGTGTTCATAATACCTGAGAAAATAAATACTTTACCTCTATTCACCATGAAGTCATCCGATTAAGAGCAAACACGTATGTGGACACGCCACTTATGCTACGGTTGTGTGCACGGTAAATGTGCTCTGACCAATCAATACGCTCTAGACTTTAACAAGTGCCGCTGTCAGCAGTGAATTCCCTCTGGAGACGTTGAGTAATCACAAGTAAGATTGCTTTCATTGACGAGCTATGTCAAAATATCTTTGGCTACAACATTGACTTGAGTGTTTTCATTTTATTTTAGCAAAATATGCCGTTGCATTGCAAAAAAAGGTCAATTTGTGCCCATAAATGTTCCCTACAAAAATGTGCAGATGTAAATATTTCTTAAGGCTTAATGTATTGATGGCACACAATGTGCTCCTTCTCCCACTGGATTAAGCAGCACTGTAGACATGTTCAGCTCTAACCTCTGCTGCGTGTGTGCGTGTGTGTGTGTGTGTGTGTGTGTGTGTTTCAGCTGGAGGAGGGCCACACAGGCCGACTGGAGCGCACTGAAGACCTGTGGCTGCGTGTGCGCAAGGACCATGCCCCTCGCCTGGCCCGCCTCTCCCTGGAGAGCCGCTCCCTGTGGGATGTGCTGTTGCACGGTGAGAGAGACACTCAGAAGCACTGTGGATGACCGTGTACACACACACACACACGCACGTCTATTGGGGTTTTATTAAGCATGACTGCTTAGGATATTATTGTAATGGGACTATAGATATAAACTACGACCTTCAAAATATAGCATAACAAAGTGCCATAAGCCACGAATTCCATAAAAATACTCCTGACACTATATTCCAGCTAATTTAATATATATTTTTTAGTGTATTTATTATAATGGTTCCCTGTGTTTAGACTGACACCACAAACAATTCATAAAGCACAACGCTGTTCACAGGCAAGCCAAAGCTGGGCTGTGAGCTGGGCCGGGGCCAGTATGGTGTGGTATACCTGTGTGACAGCTGGGGGGGGCACTACCCCTGTGCCCTGAAATCTGTAGTGCCGCCAGACGATAAACACTGGAACGACCTGGCGCTGGAGTTTCACTACACAAGGCAAGTCCTGAGGCATGCAGACAAGATGGCAGCTCACGGGCTGTGGTGCGGGATCACGGTCTCTTCCTCTGAGTCACTGTATGTCACGCCCTGCTGCCGCAGGTACAAAACCAGATCTGTGCACAGCAGCACATACTTCAGACACAACCAGGGATCTGTGTGTTGCTCATTAACGAGGTAGCGCATCGTGTTCCGAAGCATCTGCAGTGGACGGGTCCGTTTCTAATTGTACATGACACTTCTATTATATTTGATTTGACGTGTTATTATGTGGCCCAAGCACCACTTACCTTGCGAGGCAGCTGGGTTTATTTGATGACGATCAAGCGAGAGACCGACTGACCAGGCTTCAAGTTATGTGCTCGTAGCTTTGGACCAGTCAGCCAGCGTCATACGAGGAACTTGTCTAGAGGCAGCTACGCGCAACAGCCTATGCTTGATAGATGGGTGGGTCATCCAATTACCTCCAAGGTAGTTTTGGAAAGTGCCTGGCCTTTTCCAATAACGGAAGAAAGGTTTCCAAGGACGACTTGTCGGACGGTTCTGTATGACAAGCCATCTGGTGTGTCAGGTTCAAGCGCCACACCCTGTCTTTTCAAAGTGTTGTAATTGATCACATAATGCTGCACTGTGCTGCTTTAGTAAACAGAAGCTTATGTTATGACTTCACTTGGGTGTTTTCTTGCGTATATGCTACTCTTAATAAGAACAGTTGTGCTGTCTCCTCTATATTTACACGTTTAATTGAGGCTTGAGTCATAATTCTGGTTTATTTATTTTAGTTATGTGAACGTTTATGCAAAAAACACATGAGAACGATTTAGGTTTAGCATAATTAATTGAAAGGGATTAAATAAAGGGATGCCGCCTGGTGGCCACCTAAAGAAATAAAATCTCACCATTTGTCCACAGTGAAAGCTTAATGCATGTATTTGTGTTTCTTTTCATCCCCTGTTGTTGCTCCAGGTCCCTGCCTAAGCATGATCGCCTGGTGGATCTGCACGGCTCTGTCATTGATTATACCTACGGAGGAGGCTCCAGCATCGCTGTGCTGCTCATTATGGAGCGACTGCACAGAGACCTGTATACAGGATTGAAGGTGACCTAGGAGAGAGAGAGAGAGAATGCATACAGTAGTGTGACTGAGCCACATTGTATCATATCATGAACACACACCATCCATTTAATTCTATTATTGGTGGATCCCAAATGAAAGCATGCAACTGAACAAATCTCATGCACGCACATGCGCACAGCCCATTTAGAGTCTCCATGTACAGTACACGTATGTGTTGCAGGGGAACCTCCTTGACATCGCCCTGCCTCCCAGTGGCCAGACACTATCGCTTGTTTCTGGAAACATTAAAACACAATGAGTAGGCTGGGCGTGGTTACAAAATATGTATGCTTGTCGAAGTTTACACGGAAAAGGCGCTGCACACTCAACGGTTGGCTGTGTACTGTAGCTCTGACCACATGCATCTATAGCATTTAGAGCTTTTATCTGAAAAACTTGAAAGGTCTACCTGAGAAGAAAAACACAAATATAGTTTATGATCGCTAATTCAAATGGTTTCATTTTAATATGTGTATACACACACAGACACACCAAAATGTTATTGTGACCAGTCTAAGGCACACCTGTGCAATACTCATGCTGTCTGATCTGAGTCTTGATGTGCCACACCTGTGAGGTGGATAAATTATCTCGGGAAAGAAGAAGTGCTCACTAACACAGATTTGTGGACAATATTTGAAAGAAATAGGCCTTTTGTGTACATAGAGAAAGTATTAGATATTTGAGTTCAGCTCAAGTGTTGCGTTTATAATTTTGTTCAGTGTACATACATACATACATACATACATACATACATACATACAGTGGATATAAAAACTCTACACCCCCCTATTAAAATGGCAGGTTTTTGTCATGTAAAATAACTGGACAAAGATAACCTGGGATGTGGTTGTCTTCAGAATGAATCACTCACATTCAAACTCATGTTATATAGAAGTCATTACACATCTGCCCTGCCATTATTTAAACTGATTAACTGACTCTGATTAATCACAAATAAAGAAAACTGGTCAGGGAGGCTTCCAAGAGGCCTACAGCAACATTAAAGGAACTGCAGAAATTTCTGGCAAGTATTGGCTGTGTGCTACATGTGACAACAATGTCCCGTATTCTTCATGTGAATGGGCTATGGGGTAGGGTGGCAAGATGGAAGACGGCCTTTTCTTACAAAGAAAAGTATCCTAGCCTGGCTGAAGTTTGCAAAAATAAACATTAAGTCCCCCAAAAGCACGTGGAGAAAATGTGTTATCGTCTGAAACAAAGGTTGAACCTTTGGACATAATTCCAAAATGTATGTTTGGCGCAAAACCAACACTACACATAACCCAAAGAACACCATACCCACAGTGAAGCATGGTGGTGGCAGCATCATGTTTTGAGGCTGTTTTTCTTCAGCTGGAACCGGGGCCTTATTCAGGGTGGAGAGAATTATGAACAGTTCCAAATACCAGGCAATTTTGGCACAAAACCTTCAGGTGTCCGTTAGAAATCTGAAGAGGAAGTTAACCTTTCAGCACGACAACGACCCAAAGCACACATCCAAATCCACAAAAGCATTGCTTCACCAGAAGATTGTTTTGGAATGTCCCAGCCAGAGCCCAGACCTGAATCCAATTGAACATCTTTGAGGTGATCTGAATATGGCTGTGCACAGGCGATGTCTTCGTAATCTGACAGATTTAGAGCGCTTTTGCAAGGAAGAGTGGGAACATATTGCCACGTCAAGATGTGCCATGCTAATAGAGTCCTACCCAAAAATACTGTGCTGTAATAAAATCAAAAGGTGCTTCAACAAAATATTAGTTTAAGGGTGTGCACACTTTTGCAACAAGGTTATTGTAAGGTTTTCATTTTAAATGTTTCCCCCTCGAAGAGTTTGTTTTTCAATGGAAATGTTCACATTATAGGTCAAATTAAAGGTGGAAAAAGTTCTGACATGAATTATCTGTCTCATTCTTTTACATCACAAAAATCTGGCATTTTAGTGTGTGTGTGTGTGTGTGTTAATTGAATATCCTTATGTTTTGTGTCTTAGGCCGGTTTATCACTGAAGGAGAGACTTCTCATTGCCCTGGATGTGGTGGAAGGGATCCGCTTCTTGCACAGCCAAGGCCTCTTGCATAGAGATATAAAGCTAAAGAATGTTCTGGTAAGTACACCAAACTTAAAAGAAATGTGGATCGTATTAGTTTTACATGAGTGTGCGTTCTACTAAACACGTGAGTTGAGTTCACAATTCACACACCTAATGGCTTGAACTCCTCCCAATCATTCCTGATGTCTTTACTCCAGTTGGACAAACAAAACCGGGCAAAGATAACTGACCTAGGCTTCTGTAAACCAGAGGCTATGATGTCTGGTAGCATTGTCGGAACCCCCATCCACATGGCTCCAGAACTGTTTACAGGTCAGTTCCAAAAACACTTGTTCTTGGGTTTTCTTATATTGCATACAGGCTACTAGTACACATTGCTGCAGTATATATATATATGTTATGTTTAGAGAGGTGCAATAAGGACATATGCAGTTCAGTTGTTAAATAATTGCTCTATTTCTGATGTAATTGATGGTGTAATTGATTATCTTGGTCATAGGCCTATGTTCAATTAGTCTTGTATAATAGCAAAGACACAAATCTTTGTATCTGTGTTGTATTTTTGTTATGTTTTTGTTGACGTCTATAGGACTCCCCCCCCCCCGAAAATTAGATGCTACATCTCAAGCGGGCCATCCTTTCAATCATTTCATATGTTGCTGTGTGTTTTTATTAGATTTTTGTATTAGGTTGTGCCCTTTTAAAAAAAATGTTTTACCTCACAATCCATTGCATTTTGACAAATTATCAATCCTCTTTCCTCACAGGAAAGTATGATAACTCTGTTGACGTCTATGCCTTTGGAATTCTATTCTGGTACATATGCACTGGTTCGGTAAAACTCCCAGAAGCCTTTGAGAAATGCTCCAGCAAGGACCAGCTATGGAACAATGTTAAAAAAGGTGAAATCGTAATTATCATGACATTAATTAAAATGCTAACAAATCTAAGGAAAATGCAGTCCTTGTTAACCAATATATCACTTTGAATGTTTGAAACAATAGCCTTTGTGTTCTTGGTCTGCCAGCATGTGTTTGTTGTGGCTTTTGGATGAATAGGTTGCCAGACACTTAAGTTGTGTCCATGTTGCCTCCAGGTGCCAGGCCAGAGCGCTTACCCAGCTTTGATGCGGAATGCTGGCAGCTGATGGAGGCCTGTTGGAACGGGGACCCTTCCCAGAGACCCCTGCTCGGTATTGTAGAGCCCAGCCTGCAGAGTATCATGGCACGGCTCTGTAATTGTGGCTCAGGTCAAAAAAGCAGTAGCCTTGAAGACTCGAACTGAAACAAAACACTCATTTACTGTGGATTATGTGTTATGTATTTATGTAAAGGAAAAAAAAAAACTAGCTAGAAGAGGTGATCAATAAAGTATGCTCAACCTGTTCACTTATTTATGTTGGTATGAAACAAGTCTACAAATGTTTTATTTGTGCTTTGTGTTTGTATACAAACTGGCTTACTGTGTTCCACCTAGTTGGTTTGCCATCACTGCATGCTTGCAGATTGTGTGTACATGCAAATGGTTTTAGTTAGTCCATTCTACTCCAGTATTATGTAAAAGCTATTTTGGAAAAATATTTTTTTTAGATTGTATTTAAATTGAATGTATTGCTGCATCTAAATACTTTTTTAAATAAAACTACTTTGAAACATTGTAATTGAGGTTTATTTTAGTAATGTCTCTGAAGTTAAGCAATGTTGGTGTATAAATATTTAATGTATAGGGCTTGTTATAACTAATTTAACTACCGGTTTGCCACATCCTGTCATGAAATGGCGCAAGGAGTTAAGAACCCAATTAAACCAGTTTTATTCACTGAATTTTGGTGGCCATTCACAAAGCAGTTTCACAGAAAAATAGCCATTTTCTAGAAACTACCCTGTATTAAGTTGATGTCAGATAATTGCTAAACCCTTTTTACATAAATGAGACAAGAAAACAAGTTACATTTTCAATATAAAAAAGAACTGGAGTGCCATTTTCCAGTAATCCTCAGTGTCTTAACATTAAATACATTGTTTCAATGAGTAGCTGCTATTTAAATCCCTTGTTCCGTAGTGTCAGCTCCAATGTTTAAAATGGCAACATAAATTGATTGGCACACAAGGTAAATAGCAATCCTGGTCACCCGTGTAATATGCTCCACAATCAAATTGGTACTTGTGGCATGGTAATACATTACTGTACATTAACATGGTATGGTCATTTGTCAATAGAAGTGATATGTACAATAATCACATAAATTAGTGTTTAACAGTAAAAATGTGTCTTTACAATAATAAACATGTTCTGAAAGTACAGTAAGATGAATTGGCCTGTTTAGATTTTTAAGCATATACGTACATCTGCATGATTAAAACATGTTAATTATTTTACAGGCAGGTGTGTCCAGTAACATCGGAATGCAATTGATAAATTACTACGACACACATTTGAAAGGTTTTCACTAGTTCTGTACAAAACGACAAATGCTTAATTACTAATCTATAAAATACAATTGCTAAGTCAAATGGCTGCATGTGTCCCTCAGATAAAACACTGGAAAATGAGCGCACCATGAAGTCCATAAAAAAGGTATCCCAATGATTTACAAAACATGTTTTATCAAAAGTCTAGGGTCCTGCACAATTTGGTCTTCCCCCTTGTGGAAGAGATGGGGACAGGAAGGCCTTCTCTCATCTTTACAAATGTCCAGCAAGCACAACCACTGCCATGGGAAATATCCTTCATCAATGAGATATAGCTTAAAGAGCATGTCAGTCATCCTGATTGTCTCTAATTCAGTTCAACGCTGGAGTCTTCGTCCCCAGCGCGATGCTACTCAGACTGGCAGTCTTGAAGAAGAGCTGATCTTTTCCTCTGTTAAAGAGACACTTCTGGAAACATTTTGGTTTGCAAAATCAAATGCATGCCCCTCCCACACTTGCTGACATAGGCCACTCTACTATAGCTTCCACACCGGCTAGCACTCTACTCCCCTTCGAGCTCCTATAGGCTAACACCGTGCTCTACCCCTGCTTAACAACCAGGTGCAGTTGGGTTTATCCAGTCTTACACTTACCATATACTGACACTGTCCCTTAATGCCTCTACATAGGTAAATGCAAGTAAACGTTGACATTATAAACTAGTTACTCAGTAAGAAGAACTTCCCTGAATGTTTGAAATTATACACTTGGATGACTGATACATAGTCCATTGTTCTATAGCCTTCTAAAAAAAAAGAAGTGTATAATATATCTTTGAACAAGAAATAAACATACACAAAAGGTGACTACCAGCAAATATTGGAAGGCAGTGTCAATAAAAAAGTGCATTGCTTCAAGTATGTAAACAAATGAGGAGAAACCGTCTTTAAAAAAGGGAGAGTGAGACTTGTTTGATCAATGTGCTTGAGCCTGGGCCAGTGCAGTTTCCTGAGGGTTTAGCACTCGTGTGAGCTCTCTAGCCCTCTCTCTCTAGCTCTCTCTAGCCGGCTCTCTCTAGCTCTCTCTCTCTAGCTCTCTCTCTCTAGCCGTCTCTCTCTAGCGGTCTCTCTCTAGCCGTCTCTCTCTAGCCGTCTCTCTCTAGCTCTCACACTGATGAGACACACAGCTCAACAGTCACAAAGAATCCTTTAGAGAGCTGTGTCGATTATGAGGGGGAATTCCATCGCTCTCCATGTTATGGAATGTCCAACACCCATGTCCCATTAGAGTCTGCTGTCATTTGCCAGAGAGGAGTAGGCTGGGCTCTATGACCTGCAAAGACACCCCCCATCCCCACCACTGGGTCAGCTGGGTCACATGGAAGTGTTTTGGCGGCTGCTGGGAATACGGGATGGCAGTTGAGGAAGGGGGAGGGGTTATAGTGGGGGAAGATTTAGTGGAAAACACAACAGACTAATGTTAATGAGCGTCAATGAGTAACAGCGCCATGCACACGCATTGGTTGTGAGGATGAGAGATGCAATGTGATGAGACAAGCTGAACACAGCCACGCTGGTGTGTGGACAAGGCTTGCCGTTTCAGTGAAAGAATTTAGAGAACATTTAAAGAATACAAACCTATGAAAAGTGGTGAGAGAGGGTGTATTAGTAAACTATAATTGGCTTTATAATAAAAAATATCACAATAAAATTGTTTCTGTTTAGCCCCCCATAGGAAGTACTGATTTCACCAGAGGGATCAGAACGCAATGGAAATGCATTTATGTTGGTTCTGTACCAATGTTCATCTACATTGCTCTGTTTATTTACCAGCCCAACAGCTAACATATCTTTTCCCAGTCAAACAAATGTATGAGTTATTAAATCTCACAGCAGCTTCTTGTTAAGAATGATGGATAATGCTTATTACTATTACAGCTCTTAACTGCTCCTCACCTAGAGGTGGTCATGGGACACTACAGCTGCTTTTAGATCTTGCAGAGTGACCTTTCGCTAAACCCGCACCCCCTTATTCTCTGTTGAACGGTGTCTCTTTCTAGAATAACATTAGAGACATGTCTATTGCAATGTCAAATATCGCCTGGTACGTACTCTGATCCCGACGAGTCCCCATCCACTGTCATCGCCTTGATGCTCATGGCAACCCCGTTGAGATGGTCGGGAAGGCGGGGCTTAGCCGGGCCCGCTCGGCTTTCGCTGGAGGAGGAGGAGGAGGAGGAGGAGGAGCAGCGGGGCGATGTAGGGGCCGGCGTGTCGTCCGACAGCTCGTTGTGGACGCGCGTCACCCCGTTCCTCTCAGCGATAGGGGAGAGCTGCTTCTTCTTCAGGATTCCTGGGAGGTGACGATCAAAATGACTCTATACTGAAAGTGATTCTATACTGACTCTTGTTTAAAACGTTATTCTTTCAGCGGAGAGTGTTTGGATCTTTCTAGAAACACTACAAGGCAGAATAATATATCCCAGAATATAAATGAATTAATCAACTGCCTCATTCACTATATCTAGTGAAGTTTTCAACTCACATACACTTTTTTCATATTCACCAAATATCTCCTTGCATTTTGTTAGATTACCGTTCTCTCTGCAAACATTTTTTTTCTGATACTTCTACACAGCTCTCGCTCCGTAAAGCGTTCTCGAAAATTACAGACCCTGCCTTTAAAAGTCAGCCCAAACCTTTCATCTTTTTAAAATACTGGCTCCTACTTTAGTAGATGTAGTGCATTTTTATGTTTGGCCACAAGGGCCATGGTTTAGTAGCGCCATTGGGTGTGTGTTACTTTTGCTACTTCCAGTTCTCTCATCAAATGGCTTTCGTGGTGATTGGAGAGAAAATCCGAATCCTACACAAGAATGAAGTGTACACTATACATGAAACTACCCTGGAGGGTTAATAACAGGAGGCTTAACACAGGGTTGTCACCGTTATATGAAGCAAACCAGTGCTCTAGTGGTCTAGCCTGCTCACCTTTAGGATGTGTATTAACGTTTAGGCAAGGCAGCAGTATCAAGGTGGGGTCCTTGTCCCTACTTCCCCTCTCATCTAAAGCGGCCCTGTGCTCTCGGAGGCCCAGGTCAGGATTAGCCTGGGCCTCCGCCTTCAGTCTGTCTGCCACTGCAAGGCCCTCTGCTGCTGGAGCCAAGATCTCCACAGGCCAATATGGCTTCCCTGGGTCGTCCTCTGAGACACACAGACATACACAGTGGATTAAACATGATGGTGCAATACTATTTTAATATACTAATGTTAAGAGAGTCGCATACCGTGTGGGTGCGGCCTCTTGGCTGCACTAGAGACCAAGCTTTCCCAGCATTCCTGTGGGTTGTAAGGCCCCTCCTCTTCGCTGCCAGAGGAGTGTGTGGAGGCATAGGAACCACTCTGGTCATCCTCCATAGACAGGTCACTGTCTGAGTCACTGTCTCGGTCTACACACACACACACACAATGACTCAGTTTCCCATAAGCCACTGCGATTACAGTGAGTGTAAACTCAAGCACATACCTTCCAAATGCTCCTTGGTTTCATGGAAGAGAGAGCCATGGTCGCTCAGAGGGATGTGGGCCTGGCTGTTGCTCAGCCCGTCATCCCTGGAATACACGAGAACAACGTGCATTATTGTTCTTTCTATTCAAAGGTGCACTCCCTTGGTGGGCGAGTACATTTATGCCACTGAAATAGATTGTCCAAACCACACTGGGTTCAACCCCAAGCACATGCTCTTCCAGTGTCCTGGTTAAGGAAACTGCTGGAATTGTCCCCACCAAGCTTGCCGTACCTCAGAACAAATGGGACGTAGCTCTGCTGGCTCTTGACACTTTGCATGGTGCCGTTGAGAGACGCGCTTGAGTCTCCAAATGGAACATGATACAGCCGCCCATCCATGTAGTTGGTGGTGCATTTATATACCTGTAGGTAGATGAAGAACCAATGAGTGAGAGAGAGAGAGAGAGAGAGAGAGAGAGAGAGAGAGAGAGAGAGAGAGAGAGAGAGAGAGAGAGGGTTGTTAG
>JAODLL010000031.1:0-14394 GCA_026546735.1 Forbesichthys agassizii | reverse complement strand
TCTCTCTCTCTCTCTCTCTCGCTCTCTCTCTCTCTCTCTCTCTCTCTCTCTCTCTCTCTCTTTCTCTCTCTCCGCCCCCCCCCCCCTCCCCCCCACCCCCCCATTCCTCCCCACAGCCTTCTCTCCTCCATCACCCGCCCCCCAGAGTCAGAGACGAAGGCCCCGGAGAGCTTAATCTCCGGGGAGAGCGAGGGGGAGCGGGGAGAGAGGAATGGGAAGAAGGTGTGTTTTAACGTCACCGGGGAGGAGCAGGAGGACTCTGGCCACGACACCATCAGCAACAGAGACTCCTACAGGTAACGCCAGGACACTGCGGCATACATGCACGCACCCTGTCTACTTTTTCCAGTTTGCCGACGGTGAACTACTGTGTTAACCAAACCTCATAGCATTGTTCTCACGCATTCATATATATATGAATGCACTCATATTTATACTTTCCCCTCCCAACACACAGACACACACACTTTACCTCTCCCCCTATCCTACAGCTGTCCAGATCCATTGCCATTTGAAAGTGTATAAACGTTTAGTGGGCTCTTTCAGAGTGTAATCGAGCAGTGTAACGTAAGTGATGAGGTCATTTTAAAAACCAAGCAGCGTATGAACAGCGGGTGCCACTGCCTTCGCACGAATGTCATACCCAGACACCGAATTAGAAATTAGAAACGGAAAGGCTGTGCATGAACAAGCAGTGTGGCAGCTGCAAATGAGACTGTCGCTTTAAAACAAATGCACTTCTTTATTTCATCTTTATTATGTATGTCTTCTTTATTACTCTTCATCTTCTTTACATCAATCACTCATGTACCTATTTCTCCCCAGCGACTGCAACAGCAACAGAAACTCCATCGCCTCCTTCAGCAGCATCTGCAGCAGCTACTGCAGCTCGTACTTGCACAGTGACGAGATGGACTCAGGTGTGCCAGCACGGCCAAAGCTAGCATACGCCAACATGTACCGCAAGCATAGCTCCGCACAGAACAGCCGCGCGCAATACATGAATGCAAAAGCATGACTCCACCACCATTACACACACTAGAGCAATTATGTAGCAGCTGACAGCGTCACGGTTGACTCCGTAAGTCAAAAACACAACTTGAGAGCACACACCCGCTGGTTTGCTGGAATGGCCACATATACAAAAGGGGACCATGTTATGATAAAGCAGGAGGCTACCTTCCAGCGGAATGTCATAATCCACAAGCACAGCCGACCACAACGCAGAACAATAGCCCCCAGAAGTGACAGGTCGTGATTACATTCTAACTGCGTGATTATACCCGCTAGAAACTCAGAACTAAAAGAGGAACTGACAACGATTCTGATTGGATGTGGCAGGCGTTCGGCCACAGCTCTCACGCGCGTATTAGCTAAAGAGTCACACAGCTGTATGTCCACGCAAATATCCCCCTTTCTTAGCCCCTCTCTTCATTGTCACACACCCGCACAAACACACACACACACACACACATATAAATGCACATATACAATATGCTGTAAATGAATGCACACGCACACACGCTCATGTCACAGCTGTGTGATGTCAGATATGCCCTTTTTATTTCCTGCCCATTTGAAAATAATTGCTAATTGCCCATGCAGTCACATGCACAGGGTCTCATATAAGCACAAGCTTACTGTATGGGCATTTAAAGCATGTGTGCTCATTGCTGGCTCTCTGGAAATGTCTCTGCAGGAGATGAGATGCCTACGAGCATGTGGCTGTCTCACGACAAGCAGAAGAAGCTCCACAGCTTCCTGGAGCATCTTTTTAGCCAGGTGGGTCTAGTTTGTACAGTAATATGATGTTGTGATTCATGAGGCACGGTGCAAAATATGAAATATGCCTTCAGTAGGCATACTGGGTCTCATTAGGATATTTTCTTTAAATTTGGTTGTTGTTGTCCGACCCAAACGTTTCTATTCTTTGTCGCTGTTGTTGCTAAGGGATGTAGAGTATATACTGTTGCGCTTTAGGGATGAAATCCATTTATATACATTTTAATCCATCTATCTAATGTGGGAAAATCCTAAATTGTGACTTGTAAAATAGCAATATTGATATTTAAGTTTCACGGGGCATATTCAGTATAGCTTTCATGTTGCAAATCAATATTATTGCTATTCAAAGGAGCTGATGAAGATATGTATGTGTCGGTGTTGGAATATGTGTGTTTCCATGTTGACGCCTGTTGTACAAATGACATTACCAAAGTGTAACTGGGAAGAGCCTCAAGAGGAACCTCTGGTTACACTGTAGCATAGCTGCCAGTCGGGCCTCAGACTGCTGTTACTCACACAGACACAACAGCCCTCTGGCACGCAGCATAACAAGCAGTACTGCTGCTGTGGTCCCCTCCAAGTCATTCTGCTGCCACTACCTCAGTTTTGTTCACACGTTGAATAGCAATTGTAGTCAGGTTTTGTGCGTGTGCGTGTGTGAGAGTGACTGAGTGAGCAAGGTGCTGTGTGGCAAACGTCATCCATGTTTTTCATTTGAATTATACATGTACATATTTTCTGAGCTACAGAATAGGCATATTATACAGCATGTGTGCCAGATAGAGTGTGTGCATGTGTGTGTGTGTGTGTTTGTGTGCTGTATTAAATCTTAAAGGTCCCATATCATTAACTATAACTATAACTATAACTGTAATTTTGTACAGACTTTCTCCGCTGGCATTACCCTAACTAATAGATCAGAGATGATTGTTACAAGCCATAAGTTATCATTGTTGCCTTAATTGTTTTACAAAAATAGTATTCCAGTGATATGTATTTAGATAAGTGCTGACATTAAACGTTAGTCTAGACAATGCAACTGAGGAGAAGCTTTCAGGAGTGAACTTGGTCTTCAGGTGGACTCCGTCACAGGCATGCTGAGAGGAGCTGTGGTTGCCCGTGCCTTTGAGCAGACCAAGTGCTTCACACCTGGCAGAGGTTTACAAGGTGAGCACACCCACTTGCATGGTCTGTCGTCTGTCCCGGCCATCTCCTGTCAGCTATGGCTAAAGCTGGTCCACTCTGGTGCTGGTATTCCCTGTCACGTCGTTCTAACGGCACACTGCGTCAATTCACTCAAACAACTGATCCAGGACAGGTGTTTCTGATGCGGATCAAAGCTTGTCATACTCTTTTCACGGCTAGATAAGATGTGGAATCTTCACTGCTTCTTATCTTGATGTTCAAATCTAAGCAGGTATTTCTTGTCCAATATTAAGCTTGTCATTAAGGTAATGACATGTTTGGTAGTGACATGTAGTCAATAATTAGATCGAATAACATGAAGTTAATAAAATTACAGAATAAGGTGTTTTGATAAGATTTCTAAATTATGACAGAAGTTTGCTGCATTGTCTTCCACTGTGAGAACACAACAGTGTTTTCTAGGCCACGTGGGACAGTGCAGCGCTACGGGGGAGGTGGAACTGTAGCATAACACTGGAGAGCCTCCAGAACCCCCCCAGCATCAATGAACATCGCGGGAGAGAACGCAGAGTGCATGCTGGAACCAAAAAAAAAAACAAGGCGCAGTCGTCCGCGCAGAAAACCTGCAACTTCCTGTCATTGACTGTGTGTGTGTGTGTGTGTGGAGATCTGTGCGGGTGGCTGGTGGATTCCAGCTGTGCACATCCCCCTATCTTTCTCCTGACATTGTAGTATTCCTCCCCCTCTACTCATCCCTCTAAACCAGGAGTTGTCAAATGTTTTGACCCATGACCCCTGAACCTTGACAGGTATTCTTTAGTCTTATACAAATGCACAAATCGACATGCAGTGGCCGTTTGCTGTTGCCGCGACAGCTAATTTAATATCGGAATGAAAACAGCCAGAAGAGAAATATAACCATGTCCGGAGGGAGCTCTGCTGACATATTCCATCTGGATATTAATTGCAGTTCAGACAAGTAGCTACAATACTGCAACTTGATGCTCAAATGCTAGCAAGAGCCACACTTCTGCTATAGCTCACGGTTCCTATGTGAAACAGAACTGCTGTAATGCGGTGCAAGGGGACGGGTATAGTGGACATTGTCTTTCTGGGAGAGCTGTAGGGTAAATGTAGAAGAATTATAGATTCTCCACACTTCTCCGCACACTAACCTTTTGGTTTTAGCCACTAGGGCAATTGTTGAGTGTACTGTACCTTTAATAAATAACACAAGATTGGAAGTAATAAGTGAATGCTTATTTCTTTAAGCATCTTGCAGCCCCTTGGGGAATCCTAACCCCCACATTTTTGCTTTATACTCACAAGGCAATGGAGAAGGTGACCACCATTCGTATACAGTATACTGTATAAACAATTTGTCTATTGTGTATTAATTCTCAAAGGGAAATAAGTCTTAAGAGTTCTATATCCATCTCAGCTTCTATTTAAAGAACATATATCTTAAGGGAGCTCTGCCAGAGCTTGCCTCTGTCAGTTAATTTGAGGACTTTTTTACAGATACAGGTAATTTTTTTTAGATTAGATTGTATAAAATCCACAATGTTTCTTTTGTAGTTTTTTTTTAGATAGCAAGCTGAGGTAGTTTTTATGTTACTGGCAAAAGGAAAGTTCCCACACCCTGCAAAGATGTGCGTGTGCTTGTGCGTGTGTACGTGTTGTGAACACAGACCTGGGTGGTCGGCACTGAAAGTGAAGCTTTTGTTCGGCTCTGATCAAAACCTTTTCTTAATTCTGGGTGCTTTTACTGAGAGCATAAGAGCATGTTAGCCAGTGCTCCACCTAGTAAGCTCAGATATGTTGATTTGAGGGTGGGTTTGTTTGAGAAGTGCGGGGACACTGCTGGGGGTCTTGATCACAGCTGATGCATCTCTGTGTAATGGAACATGTGCTTAACAGAGCAAATAGGATTAGCAAATACACACACACACACACACACAGCCAGATACATAAGCAAACACACAGCAAAGGACATGGTCAAACGCACACAAAGTTCACACACATACAAGCCTACTGAAGCCTCTGCTAAATAAGCCACCCTCCAAGCTAAACTCCCTCAGCCCTAGACAGACGCACTTCCATGCCAGCACTCACTGTCCCTGCTATACGCAGGGGGGAGACGAGATAAGAACTAATATCAGGTCATCTAAATCTGGAGCTGTATGTGAGCGGACTGATGGAATGGATAAATAATGAAGTGTTCATTAACAGCAAGACATGGGCTGCTCTAATATCCCCTCATTAGGGTGAGGAAGAGAGTGAGGGAGAGTGAGGGAGGAAAAGAGAGAGAGAGGAGACAGACAGACAGACAGACTATTAATTTTGCGCCAACAGAAGTGAAAGATGGGGACATGGAGAGGAATAAAGTTAGGAGAGAGGGAAGGTGACTGCTAAGGAGTCACCGGTTGAGTGAAGAGCAAAATGATGATGGCCTGCCTGAGAATAACCCCCTCTTCTCCCCTCCCCTCTCTCTCTCTCTCTCTCTCTCTCTCTCTCTCTCTCTCTCTCTCTCTCTCTCTCTCTCTCTCTCTCTCTCTCTGTCTCTGTCTCCTTCATAATTTACACGGTCGAGATGGGCGCCATTTATCACCTAATCTGCCTAACCCAACCTGCAGGCAGCACCAAATTAACATTGTGTGTGCGTCTCAGAGTTCCAGCAGGAGATGGAGCCCAGGGTTAACTGCACCAAGAAGCTGCGTCTCCATGTAAAGCAGGACCCCTGGAATCTGCCCGGAAGCGTTCAGACCTTCACCCAAACCATCGCCAAATACGTGGAAGGTAGGAAATCCTTTGCTCCTGTGTTTCTCTCTCACGCACACGTGCACACACACACACACACACACACACACACACACAGAGACACCTAAATATACCTAAACATGCACAGACCCATTTAACACTCGTAAACATTTACATATAGAGCACTACAAACAGGCACGCAATCTATCGCTTCCTGGAATGAAACATGCTTTTTTTGCACCAGATGTATACATCACAGTATATTTAACAGTTCTCCAGTACAGCACAATGTAATAAATATCCACATCAGCCCTGCGGCAATTCTACTCTGCTGTTCCCTGGCTGCTAAACACCTTGACATTCATCCCACCCAGATACATAAACAGTCGGAAACCTGTTGACTTACTGAGCTGGAGAGTGACTCTTAACTGATTCCCGTGAGTCCCCATTATCTGTGTAGGCCAAGACTTGTAGGCTTCATGTCTCCTCGATGAGACTGTGACTTTGTATTTGTTGGCATGCTGATACATGAATACGCACACACACACACACACACACACACACACACAGAGGAAGAAATACATGCATACATACATGTACGTACCCTCAAGCAGTGAAGCATGCTAAATATACAAGCACTTGAAAAGCACACAGACAAGGCTTGTCACATTACACTCCTGGGAAAGGTCAGCATGGTGATGGTCGCTAACGAAGTACAAATAAGCAGTTAATATTGCTGTGCGGGGTTCGGCAACACCACCCCTCCACTGCTAATAATGCTGAGCTAAAGGCTAACACTGGTTCTAATCTCGCTAAACCTGGACGATAATGTCGTGATGAGTTCTGCTCACGTGAACATAAGCAGCCAGAGATGGTTTGGTTTCATGTCAGTCTGACGTTTTGTGTGTGTGTGTGTGTGTGTGTTTTGTTTTACAGAGGTGAAAACACGACTGTTACTGGTTTTGCTTCAGTACACAGGTTAGCCGTTCTTCTGCTTCTCTGTGCCTTTTAGAAGACACCTCTCCATTCCTGTCTTTGCGCTCACTAGAAACAGTAGACACAAACTACCTAAAGACAAATCACAGTGATTTGATATTATGAGCCTTGAGCACCTCTCA
Organism: Forbesichthys agassizii; assembly: GCA_026546735.1. Classification (NCBI taxonomy): domain Eukaryota; kingdom Metazoa; phylum Chordata; class Actinopteri; order Percopsiformes; family Amblyopsidae; genus Forbesichthys; species Forbesichthys agassizii. The sequence goes on along the minus strand of JAODLL010000031.1, from coordinate 7,585 downwards.
AAGCTATAGACGGCATGCATAATAATGTCGAAGGGTTTGTGGCCATTCAGGGCTCATGGAAAACCTGAGTTTCTTTGTTAATTTCTCCAGTAAATTATGGCAGCCAGTCTTTTTCTCACTCAAGGCTTACCTGTCATTTGTTTTAATGTATATCCAGTGCAATATGTTAACCCAGTAGACGGAAATGTGGCTTTTTAAATCACCCTTTTCCACGGCTGACCCAGAAAGTCTCCTTAATCAACTGGCAGCTGGCACCAGGCATGCCTCTCCTTCTTCCACGTCTGTTTTTAATTTTGTTTTGATATTTCCTTCATCTCCATCTCCACCCATCCGCTCAAGTTCCCGTCGCCGTTTTAACTTCTTTGTCAGTGGCTCATTTCACAGCGTGCTCACGTCTCTCGCTGTCTCCTGTCGGCCAGACTCGGAGATCCAGCTGCGTCGCGACGTGGTGTTCTGCCAATCCCTGGTCGCGGCTGTGTGTGCCTTCTCACAGCACCTGTCAGCTGTGCTCAACCAGGTAACTCGTACGCTCGCGAGCTGACGAAGGTCGCCCAGGGGCGCTATTCAGCTTAGACGAGTAGCAGGCTTTCGCTGAGTTTCACAGAGTCGTTGTCGCCATAGTGACAGCGGTGATATCTAGTCTACGAAACCATATACTCACATGATACCGTTTGAAAAGGAGATGGTTAAACGGTGACATGAATAATTAAAGTTTTACTTCATCCCATATTCTAGTTTAACCTCCGTTATGTTTCATGGTCTGCGTTCAGTTCCACAATGTTGGCATGGAGCCCGAACAGGAGGGCCCAGACCCCCAGGACCCCCAGGACTCCCAGGACCCCCAGGACTCGCGGGAGGCCCAGGAAGCCAGCAGGCGCTGGCTGGATCAGATCGCCAGTGCCGGGCTGCTTCTGCACTTCCAATCCCTGTTGTCCCCTAACTTGGTGAGCGGTGCGAGCCTTTTCACTCTACTGTTAATCACCAGATACATTCCCACAGCCCGTCGGGCTTTGAAATCATACCGCAGATCAGTTTAAGATTGTTATCTACAAATCACAGGCCCTACACATCTGTACTTTATTGAAGATACTTCATTCATTCCAGATTGGTGTTGAAAAGCAAAATAATGTGATTCATTGTTGTACCTCTGCTGTGTTTGATCCTCTCTGCGATGCATTTGTAATGTTCCTCTAATGCTAAGAGCTTACAGTATAGATCTTATAGTATGTACAGTAGGCGCACATATACCATATGAGTCATTGTCTTAGCTCAATATGGCCAGAGGCAATGGACAAAGGCACTGTAAACAGCTCCCTGTTTAATGAGCCGAGCTGTTCCAGAGCCATGACCTGTGATTCTAGTGGAATGCACCATTTAGCCAAATTAAAGTATATGGCTTTCATTCCAAAACACAATAAATCCATTTGAAAAACAGAGGCCATAGTGAGTATTTCAACATCAAAGACTGAGAAAGATTTTAGCCTGGAAAACAACAACTATTTTCTAAGAAAGAAAAACCCTCACCCAGAATGGTTATATAATCTAGTTTTCTTGGATTGTCATACAGACATCGATTTGGTTTGAGTGGATGTGTTGAAATGGAACTAACCTGGCTCCGCAGCAGGAATGTAGTTATAGTTTCCGGCCACGACGCTACATTACTTTTAAGCCTTTCGGTTCCTCGAAAGAGACTGTTCAAGAGTTCACTGAGAGCCTATTGTCTTGGGTGTTAGGCGAGCCAAAGGCAAACACTATGTTCCGTCATGTTTCCTGGACCCTTCCTGCCTGTATTGTCAAAATCTCAAAGCCTTATTTAACCAAATGCGTCCGTACATCACATTAAAAACTTAAATTAAAATTAAAAACTATTAGCATTTACTGTTTGTATAGAAATGTGTCTAAATGTGGTTTCTCTGGTCTAGTTTGTTGTCCTAGGGGGAGGACTGTAGAGAAAGGAAGTGCTTTACCAGTAAATTCAAGCATTTATTGTAGAACATTTTCTCTTCTCTCTAGCGCTTCACAAGTTATCGCCCTCACTCAGTTTGTGCCCATGTTCACTTTGAAGACACTTTTTGGGATAGGGGTGCACGCAGGTGATGCTACTGACATCTTGGCAAGCAGAGTTCAAGGGGCACCACATGAAAGGCAGTTAGAAATCGCTCATCTAACACCCCCTTGCCTTCCCTCCATACACGCACACACACACACGCACACACGCACACTCGCACGCACACACGCACACCAGGCTGAGCATGGGCTGTCACTGGGAAGCAGGGCACACAGATGTCTAAGGCGTCCTTCTGCAGAACTAATCCTCAGCCCTGGGCATGTGGCACCAGATAGGAGGAAGAGAGGGAGAAGAAGCGTGATGACAGGGGAAGGCAAAGTCAGAGCTGAATCACGGGTCCTCCCCCCCCCCTCCCACCTCTCCTCCTCCTCCTCCTCATCTCCTCCTCCTCCTCTCCTCCTTTCATTCACCCAGAGCAGATGTGCTTGTTTGCGTGTGAGGATGTCGGGGCGGATGTTTGAAAAGGAAACGGGGCGCGCACGCACACACGCTCGCGCGCACACGCTCACGTGCACACGTGCACAGATATGGACGTAAACAGGCACAAAACAGAAACGTCACGCTGACAGACTTCCACAAGCGCTCAGACTGCTGGGCAGATGTCAGCACGCGATCCGCTGTCACATGTGTAAACAAAGACACACTCACACACACTGCTCCAGACGGGCGTCTTTCCACTCATGGCCTCCTTGCTTTCAAACATGAACCTTTATGTGGAAACATCTTTCACACTCAACTTCTCGGCCCTGAAATGATGGCAAACAGAATAATCTCGCACTGCACGGATGTGCCTGGCAGTACAGTATATTCCAGTTGCCACGGTGTTGTCGCAAACAAGTACAGTACTGTACGACGGCTTAACAATAGATAATGGAATTTAACACAGAGGGTGCAACGGACGATACTTCCGCATTCAGTTTTGGGAAAGGGGGGAGACTTTTCACCCTTGACGTAGAGCAGAACGACCCAGCGTTCCACGCAAGTCAATGGGGAGTTCTACAGATTCCAACACACTATTGTCCATTAATTCTCTCTTGGGGTGTTAATGGATATTTTGAGTATATGACATTAATTCCCAAGTACCTACGATCAATCTGAGGCTACAACGGTATATCTGCGGAGAACTATTATGGTAAATTGACTTTGTTTCAGGCCAGGTATGGCAGATCTGTTTACGTCAGCCTCCACAGCAATATGCCGTCGGTGACACGCCCATTTAAGGAAGCCATTTCTGGGTCCATTGAAATGCATTACAATGCTCCATCTTGTTATTATTCCAATATCTTTGGCTGAACTTGGAGTCGAACACTCTCTGCCTGTGGTTAAAATCTGTGGTTAAAATAATGTATTGCTTGTTATTACCACTGTGTCTCTCTCCAGACTGATGAACAGGCCATGTTGGAAGACACGCAAGTGGCCTTAATTGACCTGGAGAAGGTGACATTTTTCTTCAGGCATTTTGAAGGGGAGCCTCTAGTGGCAAGTATGTACATTACAGCACTACGTTTTTATTTAATTCCTAGCATTTAATTACATTGGTTAATAGTTGCATAGGTCCTACACCAGACATCATACAAACACATTCACACGTCAGCAGTCGTGGTTTTTAATGCTTTAAAAAATGTATTTCATATAAATAATACTCAAGGTATGGGCGTGGCCATTTTTGCTCACTGTCTTCCTCTCCTCTCCTGACAGACATGCCCATATCATACCAGGTAGAGGGCACACGACAGGCACTGAAGGTTTCCTTCTACCTCGAGAGTTTCTACTTTTCCCAGCTGCCTCAGCGGCTGAAGAATGGAGCCGGATTCAAGGTCTACCCGGTGCTCTTTACACAAGGTGCGTATGAGTGAGGATGATTGGAGTGATGTGCATTGCCATGAGAAGGTTCAACGCTAACATTCTACTTCTCTGTTTCTTTTTCCCCCCTCTATATCCTTGCCCCTTCTCTCTCTCTAGCCCTGGAGAGTATGGAAGGCTATTACTACAGGGACAATGTGTCCGTAGAGGAATATCAGGCCCAGATTAATGCCGCATCGCTGGATAAAGTTAAACAGTACTACAAAAGACTAAGGTATTTGTGCTTTTCAAACATTCCTAAAATCAAATAATATAAAGAGCTTTTTTTCAACAAAACCAATTATAATAGCCAATAAGGCAAATCCTTACTACAAATTATACAATGTAATAGATAATGATGGAAGGAACAGGAAGTCTGTCTGACGATTAAATCAGAGTGAAACAACCATGTCCAACATTACACATACATGTCTATGCCCTCCAAAACATTTTGTGACCTTGGCCCTGAACCCCATTTTGTTATACGTACATACTTTCACATATAGATACACAGACACAAATATGTGCACAGGCACACACAGCACTCACACACATACAGATGTTCTTTTATTACAGACTGTGTAAGAAAGATTGGTTGGTTGGTTTAATCTTTTAACAATCTTTGCTACAAAGAACATTATGAATAAAAAGGATATTGTTCCCTCTAGCCTACTTGTGTTGCAGTTAAATACAGACAGCTAGCAAGCCTATACATGTATACAGTACATTAAAAGAAATCTTCAACTCTCCCAGCGTCAGTTCAGAACACTCAGCAGGGGCCTCAAGGTGATTGGCTGAAAGGACACAGCGTGAATGTGTCATGATTGGTTGAGAATGCACAGCGGTGGCAGTGCAGTTATTGGCTGAGAGCTCTGGGGCTCCTTTGGCACTTCTGTTGAGTGTTAAGTGTTCATTCTTTTATTTTCAACACGGCAGGGACCTCGGAGAACAGCTAGGCATGGATAACTGAAAATGTTTTGACAGGTCTGCATAATATAAAAACATATTTGATCTAAGATATTGTGGCACATAATGTATACTTTACCTGTATAACATGCTAACTTAATCACCTAAACCCAAATGTATTTATTTTAATTGAATTTAGTATTTACCATCTTTAATGCCCTATATCATTACATGTTGGACATTGAGTTGCCGTTTACAGGTACGTGTGTTATTTGTATATGCCCTAGCACGTGTGGGAGTGGCAAGATACTGTAGCTGAAAAATTATTGGTTACAGTCACACCTGGGACCAAGCCTGATTGGCTTGTTATTCACCATTATATTTGGTGATGTACAGAGGTACGGCATTAATGGGGCAGTCTGTGCCGTGACACGATGCAAAAAAAAAAAAAAGAACCGTGTACAGTATATTCTTGAGAACTCTGTTTGTAGATTGCATAATTTAAAATTGAGTTGAGCCCCACGTGGGTTACTCAAAGCACTGTCATTCATCCACACGCTCACACACCAATGGTGCTGTCATCTACACAGGGCACTGTCCAACACAGCAGGAGCAATTACTGTAGGTTGAGGTGTCTTGTTCAGAAGGAGAGGTTTGAACCAGTGACCTTTCGGTTGCCAGGCGACCCGCTATACCCGATAATTGTATTATATACATTATGGCTCAAGCTAAACATCTGCTGTTGATTTGTGCGGTTAATTACACACAGAACAATAGAGCCAAACATCATCACATTATTTAGGGGTAAATCTGCTTTGAGGGTACAGAATTTACAACCAGGCCAGGCATCTGCCTCATCAGTGACTATCCTCTGCAGCATTTACATTAGTGTAAATGGGAAGACGGTCTGTGTGGCGAGGTTTTAAATTAGGGTTGAAGCTTGATGGGTGTGGGGAATGCCAAACATCCATCTCTGTAATCCATCACCACACATTTCCCCCAAAAACATTGCTGTGGTTCTTGTGTAGCAATGGAAAAGCCAACAGCACAATATAATTTTCATTAAGCCTTCCAGAGAACCCGTTGTATCTTTTGGTGATAATAAATTCCACTGCTGTAACTTCTATGAGTGTGTAGCCTTTATTAACGGTGCAGGGAAATGTTGGTATTTCTGTGCTGCCCGATTGGTGTTCTTGACGTATTATTAGCGGAGTCCAGTGGGGTTTAAAAGCTTCATGTTCAGCCAATGAAATGTCACCTCTCTAATTAAGAAACCAGGAAGGGACGGCTATGTCTTTGTATGTGCGAGTGGGCATTCGGTGTGTGTGCTTTAGAGGTTTATCTATCTATATCTTGCCAAAGGTTTGTGTTGTGTGTGTGTGTGTGTGTGTGTGTGTGTGTGTGTGTGTGTGTGTGTGTGTATCTTGTACAGTGCGACCTGTGTAGAAAAGGCCTAATTGAATTGACAGCAGAGGTTCTGGCAGTAACAGGGAACAGATGTGTTCCAACACACTAGTGGAAGAGGTGAGGATTAGGAAAGGCTGTAGCAATATAGTTTGGTGGGTTTATGTTTCAGGACCCAGCTGCAAAGGAATTAACTATGGGCTTGTCTCCAATGGTAGTGAAGCAGTTACAGAATCTCTGTGTAGAGCCGTGGACAGCATGTCTAAAAGCCCCTTCCTACTGTATCTCAGCCCCGTTTCTTAGAAATAATCAGTTAATCTTTTGTTTATCGTCCAGTGGGCTCAGTTGTTCTTTTAATAAATGTACATCTGAGTCTTCTATGCACAAAGAAACCCTGAACATTTGAAAATGGACTGTTATTGTGACCAGTCCAAGTTAATCAGAATATTGATATGCCACACGTTACTCAAAACATTTGTGAGAAATAGACTCTAGAACGCTACAGTATGAATGAACATATACATATACTATGCTATACATACATGCATGCACTGTACAGTATGTACAGGCAGTGCTTAAATAATACAATATTTACATACTGTATAGTTTGTATAGGAATAGATTATTTTGCTGCCGCCCAGTCTGATACCTGGTAGGTAGTGTAAATACTCTCAGCTGGCCTCTCAACTGACAGAGTACACTGTCTCTGTAGTAGCAGCCATCTGTTGACCACAGACCACACTGTGATGTCACTCCCCACTCTGGGGCGGCCTTCAAACCTCAGGCACCTCGTTATCCTTGGCTCCGCGCCACACCAACGATGGTTTTGGCCACACCATGGTCTGGAGTCAGAGGCTGACTGACAGACAGACGTATACAGCCCCGACACACACCGTCCTGAACTGAATGAACCGTGTATGATGAGCTCAGTGTTCCTAGAAAAATGCAATGTTTCTGTGTTTCAGTGTTTGTTTGTGAGTATACTGTAAATAGTGTGTATGTGTATTGCTGCTAGTGACTTCATTATAATACAGTACATTATGAATTATCCTTACTGTTTAAAACATTAAAATTTTCACTATCTTAAATGTAGATGGATGTTTGATTACACTATTTAAAATGTAGGCTAAGTGTGAGGGTGTCTTTCCACTAGATCGAGTACAGCTTGTAAATCCATGTCCTCTACAATGTCCTCTACTACGTGTGTGTTACTAGGACAAGATCTAGGTCTGTGCGATATGGACCAAAAATCATATCCAGATATATTGAGGTTTCATTACCGATACACAATATATATATACAGTTGCAAGAAAAAGTATGTGAACCCCTTGGGATTACGTGGAGTTTTGCATGAATTGGTCATAA
>JAODLL010000029.1:0-14396 GCA_026546735.1 Forbesichthys agassizii | reverse complement strand
TAAATAAATATATTTATTTATTTTACATAAAATCAGATTTAGGGACTAAAAGGGACTTAGATTTAAAATGTTATGGAGATTTAAAATTATGTAATTGTAAAAAAAAAGAAAAAAGAAAAGTGACCTAAATTAGTGCCATTATGGAATTTCCAGTACAGCCAAAGTCCTTAAAGGCAAGCACAGCCTTCTTTGAAATGCCTCTGGGCAGATATTAGGAAGATCATATTGAAATGAAACGGAAAAGACACATAACTGCCATTTCAATAGTCACGGGACATAAAAACTGCTTGTATATAATCACTAGTAGGAGATGCTGTCACGATCCTGGAAACTGCGCGGATGGTACCGCTCCTGCTCGGTGATGGAGTGTCATCAGGTGGAGATGCTGTCAGGGTCACGAACAATGTGTGGATGGTGGTGGCTGCCTTTCCTGCAGATACGGTATGTCTTTTCTATTGGGAGAGAGCTCTATGTGCACGGCCAAAAGATGTGCGGTGAATGGGAGTAAAACCATCATAACTGTTTGGATACAGGTACAGCTGTCTAGGTACGTCTCCTGCTCGGTCAGGGAGTGTCATCAAGGGAAGATACGTCCATAGTCCCGGGCAATGTGAGGTTTACGCTAGCTGCCTTTATCGCCTGTGCTGTGGTAGTGCTGCTACGTACACACCCAATGGTTGTTACCTGGTCGTAACGTACAAGGACACATCCTTATGTGCTGCATCTGTCAATACGACATAAGACAGACCGCTTATAATTTACTAGCTTACAAATGGTATTTCATTTCTACAGTGTGTTAATTCTTACTGACTGCACAATGTGATACATTTCATTCAATGTACAATGGGTCATTCTTGTTGTTGTTATCGTAACTGTCCTGGAAGGGTGGATTCACCCCTCTGTGGTCTCCTCCCAAGGTTTCTTCCTTTTTTTTTTACCATGGGGTTTGTAATAGAAATGTTTGCTTGCCCGGGGGAGAGGGCAGGTTAAGGGGGTGTTGTTTGTTTCCATGTGGGCTGTAAACCCCTTTGAGACTGTAATGTGATTAAGGGCTATATAAATAAACTTGACTTAACTTTGATACTTTGCCCCAAAAAACTGTTTTTTTAAAGCTATTTACCCCACAGAATATACTTCTAAAATGCATGAGCAACAGTTGGCTTGCGTCAGTGCAACCAATTGGTTAAATAGGTCCAAGCTTGGCAGGCTCTTTTGGGGGGTGGAGCAGGAAATGTGCCTCCAATGCTCCAACTGCCACATTTGTTGTTTCAGAATTGTCCCATAGAGCTCCATTAAACATATTCTTCTCTGTAGTGTACATGTAGTGTCTTTGCTACTGTATAATAGTCACACGGGAAATATACAGTATTTGCCAATAGATTCGCCTCATTAAGTGTGCATCTGTATGGAAGAACCTCTGAGTATTTGAAAAGATGAAAATGATGCCATTTTGTACATCTTGAAATTGTATTTCTTACAAAATGCAGCTATCAAATTGGAGCTGCCTAGCTCGTAAGCATTTTACAAAGGATGGCAAAAGACTTTTCTGCGCAGCGTGGCATGTTGATTCATCATGTAGAGACACAAACTAACGGAACTCTTAAAAACAATGTAAACCTTTTCTAATACAAAAAAGCAGGCAAGTATACTCTACTGTTACAGTATTTCAAAAAACGGGAGGGTTGTAAGTGAACATCAAACATCTTTTGAAGACTGCATTAGGACTATTATTCAGCCATTTTCAGTATGCAGATGCATTATCGTACACAGACATATTTTCACTTAGTAGAGTTAAAGCTATGGCAACTGAACTCAGACAAAACGAACAAAAAAACAAATAGCAACAGTCCTACTGCAAACCGTTCTTCCTACATTCTTCCACCATTCTGACAGGTTGCCAAGAGTTTCCAGTTGGGCAGTTTCAGTGACAGCAACTTTACTGGATTTAATTGAAACACATAATAAATTACTTATATTCATTAACCACTAAGTACCTAAGCCACTGGTGTCTGACATACAGTAGATGTCTTTTGAACCCCCCCCCCCCAAACACACACACACATACAGTACATATACCCACTCAGCAATGCCTGTCTCTTTGCAGTGCTCGTGGTCTTTTAATAGGCTTTCCTGCCAGCTCAACCAACATCTGAAACAAAGGGTTGCTGTCAAAGCAGCAACCGCTGCACAGTGGGGTAAATGGTGGTTCAGATGAGCATACTACAAACTGGACAGGTTTATCTCACAGCGACAGAGATTCTTCACTTCAGGCGATTTGCATGACTGTTAACAGAATATGGGCATAGATAATTCTCCTGTCTATTAATTTACATTAAGAAAACACTGTACATGCATCTACGGTTATAAACTACATTCGTATACAGTATATTTGCAGATTTTTAAACATTCAAGTAAATGCTATACCAAATGTTTGATCAAATACCTCTTTTGAAAGACATCATGGATCACCAATGCATCTACATACAGTAAAATACAGTAATAGATAATAGATAGTGAATACATTCTGTAACTGATTTAAATAATAAGTATAATATAATATGTAAATCAGATTTGGCTTATCACTGATGTAACTATCCATTCATTTTCAAGTTTGACCTATACAACTACTATACCTTTTTTGTAAAGTAAAGCATGATGTATGGGCCTATTGACATTGCTATTTGAAAGTTTCATAAATAAATTACTTTACTTTTATCGATTTATTATCTTACTTTCAATGTATTGATCAACAGAATTGACTACTTTGGTAGTTAATACATTGTACTGTTGTTTGTAAGGAAAGATTACTTTTGTATTATCATAAACATCTCATACATTACACATTCATCAGTTAAGTCTCATGTCTGAAACCAATGAGACAATATAGTTTAAGCTATCTGAAGATGCAGTCTATCACTAGAAAGGCATACTGCATTCTAGCAGTAAACAGTAAGAAAGGCAGACAGACACTTCTGTGCGTAAAATGGTGTGAAAAGAAATGAAGACGCTCATTTATCTCCATGTATTCAGATTCTTCCAACGATGGAGAGGAAAATACTGCAATAAAATAGCATTTCTTTCTGTCTAAACAACAATGTGTATTTGTTTGTATAAAAAGGATACAAGCGGATCAGCCTCTGCACAACTGAAGTACATTCTAATTAAATTAAATAAAAGGTCAAATGTGGACTTCATTGTGTTTCAGTAACATTAACAGATGACATGTTCATATAGAGTATTTAGACAATACTGTTGTAAATGCTGGATAAAACGTGCCTTTAAAATAACCTTTCAAGTGCTAACTAAAATATGTTACCCAATATCGTATCGTAATTAAAGCTGTTATAGCTTTATAAGGAATAAGCAAACATTATTTTCAAAAGGACCTCATTTGTAGTGTTTAAATCTTTCCTTTAATTTAAACACAAGAGGCTATGTTAACAAGAGTCGGCTTGGAAATGCAGTGCATCACGGACTTACATGGATCAAGTGATACATGATCAATGGAGCACATTTCTTTGAAAGAATGAGTTTGTCCTTCAGCCTGAAGATGAAATTATCTATGTATATCTCATTAACCTCCCATGATGACAGATGTGCCGTCCAATGATTAATAGGCCCCCAAGGAAATCTGAGAATTATTGACATGCCCTTTAGGATTCCTCCATTCAGGAACGAACCGGGCGTCCCTGCTTCCCCAGAAATTATCCACTTTGACGTTTCCATCATCTTCCCCACTTTCTGCCATCTCACGATACGTCACATTTTTTCTCTCCTTCTATTATCTCTCAATATCTTCCTTTCCAAATCAATTATCTACCAAGCATTCTGGGTAATGCTGTACACTTTGCTCTTCTTTGATAAGAAACGCTGAAGACCCATTATGGCCAACATTCTCTGAACTACAGTATCTCCTAACTACTGCCTCAGGGGTCACGGTGAATACATTTCCGTTGAATAGTCATTTTCCCAATTGGATTTCGTGAAAAGAAAAGAAAAACGAAACATCCTGGGGCGAATCTGAGAAGAACCATAGTTGCCGATGAGTTTTTAATAACGAAAAGATGCCCGGCCACCTTTCTGTAACCCTGAGAGATAAGGGAGCCCCAACAATGAGCAGAAACATTAAGGGAATTGCTGCACATTATGTGAGGGGCAGGCAGACCAAAGCAGCCGGGGAAGACGCAGACACAAGTATAAAAACGTGGAAAAGAATAAATGAAAAGAAAAGCATGTTCCAGGGATCACATTTGCATGTGGAGAGGTGAAAGGGTGAAGTGGGATTACAAAAGATGCAGCAAAGGAGAAAGAAGTGTCAGAAAAAAATATATATGTCTATGGGATTAGAAGAGGCAGTGACATTTAAAATGGGGCCTAAACCATAAGGGGGTGGGTATAATGGTGCGTATATGAGCGGAGGGGGAGGGTTTGGTGGGTTGTCGAAAAGTGGGAGAGTAATAAAAGGGCAGACCATTGTGAGAAAATAATAGGCGAAAAGGACCCACAAGGTTAAAAACCAAAGAGAAGCTTATGAAGGCAGGAGAGAGAGAACAGTACTAAAAGAAAGCATACACAGGATTAGAGCACTGTAGTTACAAACTAGGCTGTGGTACTGTATACCACACATACAATGTTGATGATGATACAGTACGTAGACCATCAAGCGGTTGCAGAACTGTTTCAGGCAGTAGCAAGCATTTTTTTTTCCTTCTAGTTTTATGACACTTTCATTTGGTCAATACTGTGTCTGCGTTTGCCACCACAGGATAGGCAATTCATCTTAACTCTATGTATTGTTTGTAATCGTAATACCAGGGAAAATAATTTGAATAAGTTGTAATTGTTGTCGTAATGGTGAAGCTCACACGAGCTATGCAAACTATGAAGCACCTCTTTTGAGCGGGTCGGACAGTTTGAAAACCAATGGCACTGTATTGTTCGTATCTCCTGGGAATGTAAAAGCAATTGCAAGGCAAAATAAAAAGAAACAAAGGTTCAACAGAGTAGCAGCAGGGCACGGGGTGAACAGAAAATGAAAATGAAATGCAGTGAAAGTAATTTCCATGAAGCCACACAAGGCAGGAACACTGCAAAGCAGTGGAGAACTCTAAGCAGGAAATATGGAGAATTGCATTATTTGTGATCATCAATGCTGTTACAAGCACTTGAAATAAATAGGTTTGAACAAACACAGATGTTTGCATTTCGCCTATGGCCCAAGTTCACCCCTTTACTTTCACTGGCTTCTCAAGCAGTCCAGATCCTTATCGATCGGGGCAGCTGCTGTCCCATTTATCTAGCTCACTACAAATGTCCTGGCCTGCCAGCCTAAATAGGAAGAACTCAAGATCACCCGGGTCGTTGATCTGGCTTCCTTTGAACGAGGAAATGTAAATATGTTTGTGCGCAAAAGCAAAATAAGTTGCATTGAGAACTAAAGGAGAAACATTGTACACAATCACACTTCTATAATAGTTTACTTATTAGTATGATTGTCAAAACCAAGAGCTTGAGAAAAGCCAACAATCAAGAACTATCCAGTGTAGGCCATTTTGGTGACACGTGGTATAGGTACCAGCTTAAGACCATGAAGGAGCCAGTTATAAGAACACATTTCAAGCACCGCAGACCTTATTGACCACCATTATAAAGTAGCGATCCCATTAAAAAAAAAAGGTGGCTCAAGGTTTGCATTTGGGACCGTCCATTGCTTATTACTTTCATTAAAGGTAATGTTTTTAAATTAAGCGTAAACATTCCGCCACTTCACTATGCAGGGCCCAGAACGCTGGAAAGCCATTATAAGCAGATGCATTAGTGAGCAACTCCTGTCTACAAACTCTGCATCACTCTCCAGTCTCCAGGCTCTCCAGTCTTTTAAATATATCTCAATCACCACTTCACACTTTATGTGCTGCTGATGTACATGAATATTAAACCTAGACATGAAAACTGCATAGTAAATTATCGGAACACTACCAAAATTAGCCATAACTACGAGCAAACAGTTGGGATACTGTTGCTTCAAGCAGAGTCTTTATTTAGGTCTACATGTCAGGCTTATTAAGTGGCAAGCTTGACTCTAAATAACACAATTTCTGTAGTGTGGAAATGTCAAGGTTACAGCAAAAAGGTATTTGACTTGCAGTTTCAGAAGGATAGCATTAACAGCTTGCATTTAAGGTATTTTTTCTCTCTTTGCTAATGTCATCATTCATCACAGCCTGAAAGGAATAAAGGATACAATTCAATTAAGTAAAGTAATAAACACTGCTGCCACCGCAGGAATAATGTATGGAGGTATTGAGAGTATAACCTTATGCAAATATTAAATTGCAGCTGGTTCATTTGGAATATTAGTTATGTAGCCATGAAACCATTATCATGGAATTTACATTCCAAATTAAATCAAAACTGGGAAAAACAGATGCTAAACTCGTCTGCAGTATTTTGTCAATATAGGTGGAAAGGTACTACCACCTGAAAACGACCATGTTTGCAAACAGTGATTATTAGAGACCACCTAGTAAGGAAGCACCTCAAGGAATGGATGGGAAAAAAAAGATACTTTCAACTGGAGTGTTCAAATTATCCTGCAGCTCCAGGGGGGCCCACCTTAGGGATGGTGTTGGGGAAGGGGGGGTATGGGGGTCCTCTCCTAGAACACTTAATTTCCTGCATTTTGGTCAAATGTTGTGGACCAATTGGACTCTTATGCATGGTAAGGTAAAGGTTTTGTACGTTTCCCCCATAGACAATACCTATAGTCTTCATTACGCAAGGCACAGAAATAGTGTAGCTGACTGTGGCTTAGATCGTAGCTTAGATTCGAGTGGAACGACGACCGTGGAAGTCACAGCAACCGAACAATTCCCTGTTACTATATAAAGTATTTTAAAACAGGAAATTATAATTAATCCGGTTGTCTGAATAATGCTACACAAGTCGAACATCACAAGACTCAAGTTACACAAAACGGCTTCCCTTTTTTAAGTTAAACGGATCGGTCGTACACGCCATACGGTATAATAGGTTGTTGGTTATGGTGTTGAATTTGCACTAAATACTGCGGGTGCAGTCTACAAAATCGGATATGTGCAGGGCTCTCTCTGCCACACGCTCTGCATGCTCTTGAAAGCTCATAGACATAACATGACAACGAAAAGAAATATATGAATGGCACCCCCAAACTGTGATTTAAAATTGAACCAGGGATGCCCTGGCCAGAAATAAGGGGGCCGGGCCATCCCAGGCATCAGCGTAATTAACACTGTATCACAGTATGTTCTGAATTTCAAAAACCAAGCATAATTTTTAAATAAATATAATAATAATTCTACAGAAGGTCCTTCAACAAATAATAAAAAAATTGCAACAATTATGTAATTGTTTTTAGTAGATAGGAGTTAGTGGAAGTGATGTTATTAATGTGTTAAATTGCATTAGGAGTATATTTTTAGTAAGATATTCTCATGTTAAGTCTCCCAGAGGCCATTGTCTTCACTTATACGCAATGCAGGAGTGATGTCCTCCACTTTATTGGAAAGGCAGAATCAAGAATAGCTGCTAGTGGGATACAAAGGCACTCATTATATCACAATGACACTGATTCACTTTTCAGCTATCCATTTTTTTTCTAGTGTTCATCAATACAATTGAGATGCAAGCTGAGAAATGAAAAGCTTTCTGTAGTTTACTTACAGTATGTGAACCGTGTCCTAGGATTTTCATATCCCACCCAGCTAACAAGGAACGTAACTGAGACATTTGCAACGTTACTCTTATGTCTCTAAGAGGTACTAAACGTTATAATACATTTGGGACATCACAGGCACATTCATAACGTTTCTGTAAAGTCATATATAGGTCTCAAATATCAGGTCAAAATGCAGACATTTTGGGAACATTAATAACGTCCCTCTGAAGTCCTTGAAGGTTGTGAACATAATGTAATTTTATAGCTGTCCAGAGAACGTTTCCAAACGTCTTTGAGTCGTGGTGAATGTCATAATATGTTTTGGACTTTATATGCACATTCATAACGGTTCTGTAAAGTCATATATAGGTATCAAATATCAGTCATAATGCAAATATTTTGGGAAAATTAACAACGTCCCTCTCAGGTCCTTGAAGGTTGTGAACATAATGTAATTTTATAGATGTCCAGAGAACGTTTCAAAACGTCTCTGAGTGGTGGTGAATGTCATAAATGTTTCGGGTTTAAAAGGCACATTCATAATGTTTCTGTAAAGTCATATATAGGTCTCAAATATCAGTCACAATTCAGACCTTTTGAGAACATTAACAACATCCTTCTGAAGTTCTTGAAGGTTGTGATAATGTAATTTTATAGATGTCCAGGGAACATTTCCAAACGTTAGATGATTGTCAACATAAAACGCTACAATCACAGGAATGAAAAGACATTTTGTCTATGTCAGGTGGTGTTTTGTTTTTAACGTTGGCATTCTTAGAAGGAATTAATGTTCTCTGTACGTACTCTAGACGTTCAAATTATATTTTATATTACAATCATATTTATAACATTTACAGTATAAGTGCTTCACAATATCTTTGTCACGTGACATTTAGAACTTGTTGGACTTACTGTAAACATTATAGATATGATTAATATCACCAGTTTAACAAAGAGACATTTAAGATATTAGTATTATGTCTAATATGACGTTATAGGCAAATGCTGAGTTTAAAGGACAATTTATCACATTATCTGTACGTACTCTAGACATTCTAAACATTTTGTAACTTTATTGGTATTACAGTCACATTTATAACGTTAATATAACGTTAATAGTAAGTGCTTCACAAGTTCTAAATGTCATAGCATGTAGTCCTGTATACATTTGAAACATCAGGGCACAATGTAGACCAATTAGGAACGTTATTTGGTAGTCCTTCAAAGGTAAGGTATATTGCATCCCTTTGCGAAATGCCAGAATGTTACATTTAAAGATATGGTTTGTCAATGTATAGCCTAATGTTGCTAAAAGATTAAAAACACAAATCGTATGCTATCTTTTGCTTGACGTTGATTGGAAAGTCTCAGCGACTCTCATAATTTTTTCAGTGAAGGACTTGCTATAAACATCACCTGTCTAAATGTTCAACGTCTATAGTACATACAGAGAATGTAACAAATGTTGCTACATAGCACTGACTACCCACAATGCATTGCGTCTAATTCCTTATAAATTTTGCTTGATGTTGTTTATGTATATAAGCAAGTATGCCTAATTAAAATTGTATTCCTAAAGTGTGTGGCATTGTTAATGTTGTTACTCTAAAAAGTTTATGATATGTTATATTAATGACGCCATGAGTGTAAGTTGTAGAGAAATTAGTGTGATCCTGAAAGGTCAATTGATTTTGTTGAGCACTGCTTAAAATAAGGTGATGATAAATTGAGTGTTTAGCGCTAATGTTATGATTTTGCGTTGCACGCAATAAATATCTGTTGTTGCCATGCAGTTTACTGGTTGGAGCAATTTTCTGTATAGTTATAACTCGTGTTGCGATTTTCCAGAAAGTATTTTCTGGAAACCACTATGAACATAACCTATGTCTTTTGTCATTGAACATATGATACCAATGTGAAACGTTATGCTTGCTACGTTCAGGAGTGATTCAAAGACGTCTCTTAACGTTTGTAAATAACGTTATTTGGAGATTCTGGCGCCCCCACATTTCCACGTCCTGAATAGATCTGGGAAGAAATTTTGGTAAGTCGACACCACAGGTACCTAATGGGAACGTTATTCAGCTTTGTAAGGCGGCACCAAAGGTAATAAGAACGTTATTTTTAGATTTCACTCACGTTACTAAATAACGTAAGAAGGCATATTGAGAGACCCCAAAATGTAGTAATTGGAAACCACCGGGAACGTAACTGTTGTCATTGGACGTATGGTACCAACAGGGAACGTTATGCTGTCTACGTTCAGGAATGATTCAAGGACGTCTCTTATAACGTTTGTAAATAACGTTATTTGTAGATTCTGGCGCCCACACATTTCCACGTCCTGAATAGACCTGGAACGTCATTTTGGTAAGTCAACATCACAGGTCCGTACTGAAGACGTTTCCATATAACGTTATTTGGACTTAATTTGGTACGAAAATAACTTTGCGGCAACGTCCTAGGACGTAATTTTGTTAGCTGGGCAGGTGGTTTGAAGAGCAAGTTGTGCATGTTAAATACTCAGTTGAGATTTTTGGAAATGGTTGAAGATGGATTAAGTCCTGTTTGTTTGTTGTGTGGAGGCTGTGGTCGTCCATCAAAACAGCACAACCTGTCAATATTTCTTTGTGATTTTTGCCTCTTTTCTTTGTCGGGTGTTAAGTCAACCTGCAAGCTGAAGGTTGAGAGCAATCTAAAAGAAGGTTTAGATCAGTCCATGTTTTTGGATATTTTGGCATAAATAAATGGCTCTTTTGAGTTTTGTGACAGACTATTGTCATGATGTTTGATATTTCCCAACCTGTATTAACTAAATGTTTTTCTGTCTCCAAAGTTGTTATCTGTCTCTGTAATATAGTTTTACTAATTGTGTATTGTTAACATTTACCTTTAGGATTTAACGACAACTAGTAAAACACGTTTTTGTAAGAAATGAAAGCCATTGTGGTAGAGAAGAAAATGTATCTTATATTTTCCAGTCAATGGCAAAAAGGGAGTAATTGAAGGTAGTAAAGGAATTTGATTGGATGCAATATAACTATGCTCAGGTACTGTGCATTGAACAAAAATATTGTGCCTACAGTGAGATTTTTAACTTGGCATGTTACAGTGTACTTTGGAATTTGACCACGGATGTCCGTTTATCGTTGTGCTTACTTGCTACAGTAAGATAAACCTCAGATTAAGAAGTAGGCATTACATCCACAGAGCTGATAAATGACCCATCTAGCTCCTGTAAAAGGTCAGAGCTTATTATTTACGACAGTGGTGCTTTGTCATGGCTGGGCGACATCGACCTTGCACAGGACCTTATGTACCCACTGTTCATCGGTGAGGGGGCAGGTCTTCATTTTCTCTACACTGAACAAAAGGCGCACTCCATGCACACTCCGCGCACAAACCAGTGTGCACCCACACTCGCCCCAAAACAAAAACGTGCATGCAGACTAAACATAAAGCACTCTGGTGTGGTCACAGATGTGACCTTGGTCTAGATTAACAATGGTCCTAGTGGACTAGACCTTATTTATAAATCCGCTGAGAGCTCTATTGTGCACATACTGTATGGTGATGAACAAATGTTGTCTCAACCATCTGTAGAAATCATAGCAAACCAATTAAGACCTAGATGAATACTTAATATCTAGGGCAGGTAGGTTTTACATCATATCCTTCTCACATAAGATCTGGTAGTTTAATTTGGAAGTTTGTTATGATTCCATATTGCGTAACAAGAATATTACAAATTATAAAAAAATATATTAGTATTCATATATATATATATATATATATATATATATATATATATTCATTAGAACATACTGTAACCATAACATACAACCAGTGCAAGAAACCTTAAAAGATAATATGGATACCCTGCTAACTTAGATTACCAGTAAACAATCAATTATTATAAATACTAGAACTCTATAAAATATAACTTGGACTTACTGTAATAAATAAGTCTAATCAAGTGGTCATAAGGTATATAAAAATAGTTGTCCGAAACAAACCTATAAAAAATTTGAAATGCTGTATCTATTCTATGTATTTTCCCTGTGGGGGAATCCCATTGTTTATTGTGTATCACGGCACTTTGACATTTTTCTGTGCACTGTTATTTGTTGCAATTGTACCTTAAATGGCACTATAAAGCAGAGTGACCTGGTGGTTAACCTATATTTTCCCATGAAGAGAATGTCACCAAATCATCTCAAAACAGACCAGTCAGTAAACCTTAACAGGTCACCCTACTACAAATAATGTCCAACAATTAAACAATACACGTTGTCATTTTTAATAATAGTATAATATCAATGTGCCCTCCCAAAAAAGAAATGACACCCAAAATCCAAATCTATTGTTCTGGATAACTTCACAAATCTTACACCAAGTGTCTTTGCTCGTTTCAGACCGAGGCAGTTGTCATTTCCCCGTCTGGTCTGAAGTCAACGGTGCAGAGCATTATCAAGAAATTAGCGCCTGCTGGTGCACAACATGCATACACTCGTTACACAGGGACGGAATCTCGCTTTTGCCGCACACTTTCACCATCATGATTCCCGCCACCGCCATAATAGCAATCCGCCAAGGTGCAAATGCACCTGGATATTTAAAAAGAAATATAATAATTCAGTCAACGACTATTGCTGTACTGCTGTAATAGTACAGTAAATATTGCAATAAAAGCACACCAACGTTCACTAACTTTAGCTTCAAAGGAACACAAATTTCTTGTTCTGGCTTTCCATACAGTATATTCAGATGTACACCAAGTACAATGTACACCTAATTCTACAGTATGCATTTGCTGTTCTCATTTTGCATCATAATGCGTATTAATGCTACGATTCTTCCTTCCTGTCATCACTGCTGAACGCAAATGCTAATTTAGTGTGATAGTGTGAGGATTACTAATGATATCGCTTAACCAAGCAGCAGCAACAGAGCAGAGTAAAACTACACCCTGTTATTACGCGCCAGTCCAAAACGGCGATTCAGCCATCAATGTCATAACAATCAGTGTTGTTTTGATTCAGAACACAACACGTCTTCCATAAGTTAGGCACCTCGAGGAGCGGCCCTGTGGATTAATGGGTCGCATCCGGTGGCCTGCAATGGTGAAAAGTGTCGAATCGGCAAATAAATGAGTTATGTGCAGTGGTGAGAAAACATCAACCAGCAATTCCATTATATTAATTGGAATCACCCTTGCCGCAGCAGGCAATGGCTCCACTCCATTTAAGGTTGCTTCTTGACAAATGAAAGACCACAATAGGAGAATACCCCCGGTCAATGATATAGCAGAGCAAGTGAACAATGGCTTCCTTTAGTTTAAGCTGACCTTGTAATTAATCAGAGGGAGGCAGGACAATGTGGAGCAGGAACAGGAGATAGGGAGGCGTTTGGCTGACTTGACATCAAAACGTTGTATACCGAGCAAGACCCCCAATGCTTAGAATGATGTCCATAACGAGGTAAATTATAGATACAGCCTTATTACAGAAATTGTAAAAAAATTGCAGCAAAATGTTCACTTCCGAAGAAAGCCCATTGGCTAAAGTGTATAGGGTTGTTTTGGGCCAAGTTATGTAATGTGTACTTTACAAATGCAACACAGGTTTCAATTCCGTCATCTGTGGCACTAATAAGTAATTGGATCGTGCGCTAACACATGAACACCAGCTGTGTTTTCCTTTTTGATTGTTTGAATGAGAGCCTCTATTTTTCAACTCCACCCACATGTACTAAGCCAAATGGTATAACTGTTGTCCCTGTGAGATTACAATAGAAGTGGTCCCGGCAGGTCATTCTGTACAAAGTGGCAGCTGGTCTCTGCACATATTAGTGTACATATGTAGCTGGTTAGACCCCTGCATTGCCAATGCTTTGACTCCTTTCACAATGTTTCATTGAGTGCCCTTCTTGCATTGTACTGACCTGCACTGCCATACATCATTTGATTCACCACACTAGTTCTGCTTCTACATGGCCTGCACTCTGGGCTGGCATTGTAAATACTAGAAACCCTGTCTTGTTCTGTAACAGAGCAGTATTTTAAGTGATTTTTATCATGTTAAAGGCCGGGTTAGTCATTCTTGCTAATTTTGAGCTCAAATCAATCAAGTATTGCTCCGCGGCCCTCCGCGACGGCGCCTCACACGTCGAAATGCTTTATGGCGCCAGGGCTGTGTAGAAGTATCAGATTATTAACATGCACAGAGAAGGGTAATATAGCTAAATGTGAAGAGATGTGAGAGGTGAAGTTGACAAAAAGTATGTATAGTCAGGAGAACCGATAAGCGACGCTTTTTCACCTCGCGCTTGCTGATACCTCTGGAGCGCCGACCGGGATCTCTGTGAATGTTTACCCGCCCTAGGAGCGTCCATGCATGCTATGTACTATAGACAATATGACAGTAGCCAACCCCATGGAACATACTGTAGATACTGTAACCCCCCAGCCTCAGAGGAGCTGACATTTAACATTATCTTTGATGGCAGTCTCATCATACGAAATGATGCGCTTGATATACCGAGCTTTAATAACCGGTAATGGACTTAAGCTAGGCAACATAAACAGTTAACGCCTCATTTAAGTACATGTGAATATTATATAATATATATATATATATATATATATATATATATATATATAGAGAGAGAGAGAGAAACACATACACACAATATATAAATA
>JAODLL010000027.1:0-14397 GCA_026546735.1 Forbesichthys agassizii | reverse complement strand
GTATATATAGTTCATGTATAAGTAGTTCATGTATATGTAGTTCAGGTATATATAGTTCATGTATATGTAGTTCATGTATATATGTAGTTCATGTATATACTGTGGGCTTAATAGATGTTACAGACATATTGCCAGTATCATGTAATTGTTAGCTGATGCACATCTGTAATATAATTAGTGTATTTCAGTGTAATAATTATCTGATCCACATCTTTATTATAATTAGTATATTTCAGTGTAATTGTTAGCTGATTCACATCTGTATTATAATTAGTATATTTCAGTGTAATTGTTAGATGAGCCACATCTGTATTATAATTAGTATATTTCAGTGTAATTGTTATCTGATGCACATACACATTATTACATTTTTATATATTTCAGTGTATTTGTGTTTGGTGACCGTGGTGATAATTCTGATGGCCTGTTTTTTAGGTCAGAAAAGCCAGTCGCCGTTAAGATCCTGAAAAACGATGAGTGCAGCCAAGCGGTGCGTGATGAAATGCTCCAGGAGGCCGGAGTCATGCAGAAACTGGACAACCCTTACATTGTCCGCATGATCGGTATCTGCGATGCTGAGAACTTAATGCTGGTAATGGAGCTGGCAGAATTTGGACCACTACACAAGTTTCTGCAGAAGAACAAGTATGTGTGTTCCTCAGTCCATGCCTTAACTGGACACTTAAAACGTGTCATTTTGGCCACAAGGGGCCGAATAGATCTGATACATTAAGTATATACATTAAATTAAATCTGTTGAATTATATTGGAAATTAAGCTTCACAAGCTTGCATTTATTTTATATATTATCTGTTGTGGGTTTTCTTTACCTGTATTATCTTTGTTCTTTTTATAATCTATTTCACAAACACATAAAACATTTAATGTATTTATTAATACATTAAGTCTTTAATGTTCCAACTCTGCGTACGACATTATTTTTCCGTGCAGGCATATAACCATCAAGAACCTCACAGAACTCGTGCACCAGGTGTCCATGGGCATGAAATATCTGGAGGAGCACAACTTCGTTCACCGTGACCTTGCCGCCAGGAATGTATTGCTTGTCACTCAGCACTACGCCAAGATCAGTGACTTTGGCTTATCGAAGGCGCTCAGTGAGGATCAGAACTACTACAAGGTATTTGGGAAGAGTAATCAAATATATTACTTCATAATAAGCAGATTTATTTCATTCTGTGTTCCGTTGGGTGCATGAGCAGGCAATATGTAACCCTTGATATTTAGCATTTTCTATTTGCATTCATAATCATAAGGAGTTTCATAGCATCCACTACCATTTCAATGCTGTGGATAATGTGGATATGTACAGTAATAGAGATTGGTCAATAGTACTGTAAGAGAGCACTTTTTTCCTTTTTAAAGAATATGGACACGGCATGAAGCAAACTCCTTTGTTGCATTATAGCACCCACAGCACCCAAAACGAGGTCTCTTTCAGAACTGTAGGTGAAATGTCAAAAAGCCCCGCATTGAGCCTGTGGTAAAATGGGTCATGGTGACATAAGGTTTGAAATGGGCTGGGTAATGTTGGGTCTGATTACATGGCTCTGTAAAAAATGAACTAGAAGTGGTTACATGCAGCCGGTTTGTTTTTAAATCCTTGAGTCATTTCCATGTGAAGTAGTTGCCTTCTCTTTGGTTGTTATCGGTGTACACTCCAGTGTATTGTAGTGTTTGTATTGATTATTCCTTAGTAAAAATCCGATAGTGTTTGTATTGATTATTCCTTAGTAACCATCTGATATCTTTCAGCCTGTCTGCCTCTCTGACATCTTTGTATGTTATGTCTCTTGTTAAGTCCAAAACTCCCGGGAAATGGCCTTTGAAGTGGTTTGCTCCAGAGTCTATCAACTACCACAAATTCTCATCGAAAAGTGACGTGTGGAGTTTCGGGGTCCTAATGTGGGAGGCCTACTCACTGGGTCAGAAACCATACAAGGTATGAACCTTCTCTGAACACGGTTAGTGTTTATATAGTCGCTAACCGGTTGGGTGTTTCACAAACCCACAATACTAAAGAGACAATTTGAGGACAGATTCTTAAAATACACAACGGGACATTTAATTGAAGGAGGAGGAATTTCCATTTCAGGCCTGTTAGCCTGCTAAGTGGCCACTATTGGCTATACACAAGCAGCACTATAGTAAAGGAGGAAAAGCCAAATCTGTTCAGGTCTATCATTTTTTTATCGTGCCATCAGAGTAAATGTTAGTTTTGTCCTAAGACACAATCAACCTTCTGACTTTAAATAGTTTCTTAACTTTTACCTTTACTCTTTATTTCTTTTATGAACTGTCTGCTTTGTGTATCATTTGCCACATTGACCTTTGTGTTTACAGGTTACAGGCTGCAGGCTGTGAAGCAGTTTGTGTCTGTACATTCACACACCATCGGTGTGTATGATTATGACATACATGGTCTGCTTTGCAGGGAATGAAAGGGGGTGAGGTGTCTCAAATGATCGAGAGTGGACTAAGGATGGACGCTCCACCTAACTGTCCAATAGAGATGTATGACCTCATGAAGACATGCTGGACATATAAGTACGTTTTATATCATCCAGGTTTCCTACATACTTAGATAATACTGCAATGATGATTCACACATTTCCATTCCACTGGAATGCAAATGTGAACTCCACAGTGAAGCACAGTAGGGTTCAAAGGTCCAATACCAAGATCTGTTCATTTTCAAACTGATGCAATATGTTATTTACTCATGCATGCCTTTAATCTTCACGCAACACGTTCGAACTTCAAACATTCAAGTGTACAAACTCAATGGCCTTTGTACGTACAGCTGCAACTGAAGACTACTTCGTACTAAATGTGTAGATTATTTCATTGATTTGCAGTAATACCAGGTAGTAAGGCATGCGGCGTGACATTGACTTATTGACACCAATAATGGGGAAGACAGACAGGTGAAAGGTGTCTCTGAGATATGGAGGCGAAAGAAGCCACAAACAGGATGAAGAAAATGAGCGTTGTGTTGTAAACAAATGTTCAAAATACATTTTTGTTTTTTTACAGGGTGGACAACAGGCCAACATTTGCAGTTGTTGAACCAAGACTAAGGGAGTATTACTATGACATTTCTCAATAATTTGTCATGACATAAACCCCTGCCATAGAGATTGTCCAACATTACTAAATCAATCTATGCAAAAGCTTGAGACAAATTCATGTTATTTGTAAATAACTGGTGACCATCTCACTGCAGCTATGACAAAAGCCTTCTTTTTTCATTACAACCAGTATTAAAATAAATATTAGGATAATACATTATATTATGCTATATATAGATGTTAATACTTACTCTGACACAGATTCATTATAAATTATTGGTATATTGAATGTCTATAAACATGCTGAAAATAAAAAAGAAAACATTACTGCATCAGCCTTAATCTGTAATTGTATCTCAAGGAAGAAGAGGAAGGTATAACACATATCAGTATTATGAGAATGCATCTATGCTAAGTCTACTGTTTGTTGAAGAATACATACATTTAATAACACAAAATTAATGTATGCATGAATGAATGACATCTGCCTGTTTAGAAACTCACAACGGTTATATACTGTACATCTTGCGCTAGCAGAATTTCCCATTTACTTATGTGATTAAAATGGTCTCAAATGATCATCCTCATATGGGAATGTTTACTTTAGCAAATAGACACATGCACTATAAAGACCACTACAATATACAGCATGGCTCATATTAATGTTCTTAATAAGATAAAACATGCACAAAACACCACAGCTTCTAAAATGGCTACACGATCACTGCTGCTCATACATGACATTATTATGTTTAATAATAAGTAATAAAAAACTATGTACTGAAGAAAAGAATAATAAACTGTACCAATAAGGAAACTAATAAAAAACAATAAAAATAAACTATGAAGAAATAGTTGCTAGCAACTCTTTAAGTCAGTGGCTCTGTTCATCTCGACAGCTCACCTCTTGCACGGCTAATACCGCAGGTGTAGAAGCCTTCATAGCTACGCCTGCCTATTGAAGGAGGTTGTGACATACAAACCATTACTGCTGCTGCCACAGTAGGGTTCACAAACACTGGCTAAATCTAAAAGCTAAATTAAATGAAAATATACGAACCAAATATTAATAAATATTTAAATCAGAAACATCTACCCAAGCGTATGCATACATTAAATTAACAATAATACAAAATGCCTACAAATTAACATTTATTGAAGTAATTATATATGTATACACCCTGAATGCACCCTAAACAGTGGCCCCACGTTGAGGCTCCTGAGCCTCCACGTCCAGAACCAATGATCTGATGGTTCAGCTTGTGACCCCTGCAGGAAGTCCACAGCTATCAACTGCTCCACTTTAGGTCTATTGGTCAAAAGAATGCTGCATTCGATGAGCCACTGTCGAGGAACAAGCCTTTAGTTTCTATGCATATTAGGTATGCATATTGTATATATGGGTGTGCATTTTTTTTTTTTTTTTTTTTTTTTACGCAACCTTTACTACTTGTGGTATGACCCCCTCGGCTCAGTGCTGGGACATCTGCCGGAAGCAGGCCTGCCACAGTGGGTATCTGCTGTCGCCTTAGGCCTAGCACAACAACAGTCTGAAGCCACAGGGCAGGCCCGCAACTAACCTCTGGTCAGGGTCCCAACAGTCTTCTCAGGGTTGTTAGACACAGGCACGCACAAGCTGGGCTCAACGAGCAACGTACATTTATGTTGGGGAGGGGTTGTGAAGACATCGGCTGTGCTTCGAGTTGCATGGATACCGCTAATCTGCACCTGGTTTTGGGGATATGATATTCTTCATCACCAAACAAACAGCCACACGGAGGTCCAATGTCACAACCACTGTTCTAACTGAAGTGTTTAAATGGGGGGACAGTTAACGTTTGCCCAATTTCACAGAAACACATTTATAGAAAACCTTCCACTTTTGGCTCACTTGCTTTTTGTTTGGTCTTGTGCTTTATTCCATGTATAGAGAAAAGCTGCCACTGCGTTTTGGGCACTGCATTAATCCCAAATACCGTAAATAGAAGAATCCATATACAGTACATATCCCTGATGAGTGGACGTTGTTCTGCAAAGTAATTACTACTCAGACTTTCTGTTATACTTTATGCTCCAACAGCCAATTACAAATTCAACCACAGTAACCAATGATTATGACTATATTTTATATATAAAATAGTTATAGGCTATAGTTTAAATATGGCGTTCAGTGCCTTTCATTGCAAACAGTTCCAATTCAGTTCCAATTGGCCGAGTGGTAATGGTTTACCAACCAAAACAATTATACAGGGGAAGTTATAACTAACATGCTGTTTTATATGCTTTAAATGTTAATTGGTAAAGGTATTAAACTCAATCTGTGATCATGTAAATGAAATGCCTCTCTCTTGAGGAAACAAGTGTAGGTGTCATACCACAATGAATGATGTTATGTCCAGCTAGAAGAAAGACAAATGAATAACCAAATCTCTCACAGTTATTTTATTATATCCTTCTATAAAGGTTTGTTTTCAATTATATTGCTTTTATCAAGTCATTAACTGTTAGATACAGCTTTGATAGTTTGATATGTTCATATGAAAGGCATTGCAGTATATAATCTGGTGAGAATACAACCAGTCTAAATTAACAGTGGAAGCTGAATAACGTATACAATAGTATCAAGTCTAATTCAGTGTTAGTTTAAAATTCAATGCTATATATTCTATTCAAGATCAAAGGCTTTTGTGTTATCTAAATAAACATCTGCAAAAAAGAGGCCATGAGCTTTGAAGATTGACATTTAAAAAACTAAAAATGTTATGGTGTATCATGCAAGATCCTCAGCATATAATATTCATTATTGTTTGCCTGGACACAGTGATTTTTCATGCCATTTTCCTGGGGGTGACTGTATGTGTTATTGGATATTTAATCAGAACTATTAATATTTCATATTTTAGCCATACTTTCTTTCATCTACTGTCTATGGCTGCATAATGTGATCTTTTGTACAGAAAAATGTTCACATCCGTAAAATAATTAGGAATGAACCAGCACACTAATCACTGTAAAATATCAGTCAAAATCCTATTAGCTCATTTGTCTGCATCTGGAGAATGTGAACAATTTAACATGTTGTACTAGTACACGCTTTGAAAGAGCAAAACAGTACTTGTTTTTGGTTTTAAGACAAAGAATGCCTTACTCCCCTTTGAAATGAGGGGGCCTCTTCTCCTTGAATGCAGAAAGACCCTCCAAACGGTCTTTTGTCGGTATCACCTTGGAAACAACACAGATGTGAGTCAGCACGCAAGTAACGTGAGTTATTTTATGTCCTGAAAAAATTCACCTCACTAGAAAACCTCAGATAAAGGTGTGGATTCATTTTTGCTGAGCGTTTAAATGCAAAACACTACACTCTTCAGTTACTAGTTAAGAAGTTATTTACTAGTGGGTGGGTACAATGTGCATTTATTAAAATACTTACCTGTGCATAACATGCCTCTTCAATTGCCAATCCAGTAGATAAATCAACCTGTAATATTATCAATAACAGATACATTAGTGAAAGATTTTTTTTTTTTTTTACATAGAAAGCGTATTTTAAATTGTTTCTTTGGAAAGTTACAAGTATTATTTAGGGTTTCTAACTATGCCATGAAATTATTTACAAATGATATAGAAATATTAAGGTTTTATATTAACATGATTTATTATATTAATAAAAGTATGTGGAGGGAACAACCCTAATCCTAATTCCAAACACTAGTGGCAGAAAGGTTGTAATGGTCTGCACGTTACCTCTATTCCCTGGTTAATAGCCAATTTTGCCATTCTTATTGCAATTGGACCCTATTGAAAAATAACAGAACAGAAAACAAACAAACATTAACACTTAGCGGGTCCCCAAATCGCACAATCGTCCTAACCGTAAGACATACTAGAGTGTAGCATTTCAACACTATTCAATGACTAAAAACTTAATTCATTCCACAGATGTGCCTTCTCTTGACCTGAGGGTTGAACTCCCGGGCTAGCTCCAGTGCACGGAGGTAGGCTGCGTTTCCTTCGTTATTCTGCTCTACGGAATGGCTGACAAGACCAATGCGACAGGCCTCCGCCCCATCCACCGCCCGCCCAGCAAAGATGAGCTCTTTAGCTAGAGACACACTAATTGTCCTGGGCAGGCGTTGCGTACCACCTGAAGTGGAAAAATGAACAGATGAATGATGTGTTATTTGTTATGTTAACGTCAAATCTACCACATTAACCCCAGCACTGCCAACGTGTATAATAAATAACATTATAGTTTACCTTGCAAGTAGCATTGTTGCCTATCAGTAACTGAAGGCTTGAGGAATTAAGATGCATAATGTGGAACATCTATGTGATTTATTTGTCAATATGTATTATTACCAAAAGTTTATTAACATTTTCCCTTTCATGAGGTTGCAATATGTTGTTAACCTGGTGCCAGCAAATTCACTTTGTGAATAAGGTCTGGCATCGCTCCATTGGGAGGTGTTAACAGTCGTAGCCTTCTACTGGGCGTAGACTTCTGGTTATTGGACAGCATTTAACCCTTCGGCGTTGATACTACGGTTTTAATCATCTTATCTAGCTCTAGCAACATTTAGAAACACCCTTGATGTAAACGTCATCTCTCACTACCCCACCCTGATTGGACGGCCAGCAGGGTGGCTGTAAAAATGCTTATGACAACAAGGTTTCCAGAATATAATCTCAGATAAATAGATTGAGCTGAGCGCAATAGTTGTTGCAGCAATATTATAAATACAACTCCTGTGACCTAGGTGTGCAAATACGCAAAGACATACCTGCTCCTGGAATAATAGCGAGTTTGGTCTCAACCAGCCCCATGTTCGCAGTATTTGCTAGAGAAAATTAAACAGAAATTATATAGTGAATTGAACAATTAATATAAAATGGAAATTGAACATCCACTTTTAAGGAGTTTGAGGAATATATACCACTGCAACTACAGTATAAATTTTCCAGTTATGTGTGTGCCTTTAAATAACATCTTACATGCAATTCTGATATCACAAGCTAGTGCCATTTCCAAGCCTCCACCTAAAGCAGCACCATCAACTGCAGCAATTATTGGCATGGGCAAATTACCTACAATACAAATACAGAAAAACATTAAACAGCCTGTCAAAAGTTACTTTATTAACTTTGTTGACTCTGAAAATTGAAAAGTAATCTATAAACCAAGTAAAAATTAAATACATAAAAAATTTAATAAAATGAAGAACTTTACCAAGTTCTGTAATTAGATTTCTTGCTTTGGAAACAAAAGCTCCTACTTCACTTTGCTGCATTTTGGCCCTCTCTTTAAGGTCTGCGCCTACATAAGGAAGCCAGATATAATTGCCCTCATATTGCTAAAACATTAAAGAGTTAAAGAAATTGTGGGGTAGCGTATCACATTAGCTACACATCTGTGCAACTAAATACAAGATAAAAGTTATTTTACCTGCACAGAATATCCCTGGAACCATACTACATAGAATTACGCTGCGCACTTTGTTATTTTTTTTAATATTCTCCACTGTTTCAGACATCTGTGAGACAAAGAAAGTACATAATGTAAATATGCAAAGAGAAGTGAATAAAAAGTATTAATTGGGTTTAGGTAAAACTCAGATAACACAAGGGTTGAATATATATTTGAACACGGTTTTTAACAATATTAACTGAGATGAACTTTTAAATAAAATGAACATCAAAACTCCTACCATTTTCACAAGATTTTTGCTTATCGCATTTTTGGCTTTTGGTCTATTTAATCCAAGCACAACGATGCCTGAAAGAAAAATAAACAATTAGAGTTGAGTATGGCCATATGTGTAATGTAATGTGCAAATGTAGTGTTATTGCAAACTGTGCATAATCAGTAGCATATATTTGTATGTATCCTTATAAATATTGATAATTACTCTTCCACTAAAGCAAAACTCTCATTACTCTCCTACTGTAGTCTTTTCCCTTTTAAAACGCACACCTTCACACAAAATAGCAATGTAAACAACTATTAGCCTACCCACAAGGTAAAGGGTGGACCATATTAAGAATGAAGGCAGTTAGTATCAGTTACTTTACATTGTTATCGTGTGATGTTATGCCCATCACTGACATACTAGGTCACCAAAAAGTGGGCAGTGTTGTGTTTTTGGTAAATCCCTAGGGCAGGGGTAGGGAACCCTGGTGAGAGCCGCAGCCCTGCATGTTTTAGCTGTGTCCCTGCTCCAACACACTTGATTCTAATGAACAAAGTTAGAAGTGTGTGTGTTAGAAGCCTGATAACGACCCATTCATTCGAATCAGGTGTGTTGGAGCAGGGAGACATCTAAAACATGCAGGGATGCGGCTCTCCGGGACCTTGGTTCCCTACCCCTGCCCTAGATTGTCACTGCTAGATTGTCCATGTTGACTTGCATGGTATTTTTGCATTGTTGCATTTGTTTATTATACGTTTTACATTTTCTCTGTTTATTTCACTTTTGATTGGCAGCCATGTGTCTGCGCAGAGCCATGACAATGTAACTATTAGGTCTTGACAGGCAACAACACCATTGCCACAATGCAATTGCAGGCTACTTAGGTATGCATGCTACCTGAGTCTTGTCCGTCCAGAAATGTTACATGCAGGTCATCCTTGGAATCGGAGCTGTAATGACGCCTTAATCCTCGGTCGACAGAACAAGCATGCATGGATTTAACTGAAGTGGCATAAGAGAAATTCGTTGAATAATATCGCGCACTACAAAAACGCTCGATGTCACCGGTTTGGAATCGAACAAGTCGCAAAACGATTTTGGACCGCGACAGGGCCGCCATGCTGTATCACTGCAATGTTGACATTCAACTTTGAACCGAGTGACGTAATGTTTTGATCACGTGACCAGGTTTGCTGCAGTTCAGCTCCATAGCCTCCTTCTCGTGGCTGTGGTCGAACGAACCATGGACCTTCTTGCTGTGAGGCCACAGTGCTATCCACTGGGCCACCATGTAGCCCCTGAAATGACATTTCCAAGCGGAATTTACAGATACATATTGTGAACATGTACTTAATGTACATACATTTTTTTAAAGCACTAAAAAGAGCATTCCTATGTCATAATCAAAAAATCTAATTTAAATTTCATGGATAATAAATGTGAAGTTACCGAAATAATGTTTTTTTTATTACTTTCCAAATGTCTGTTTTTGTCCAAACACACACCTTGAAAATCCACTAAACACAGAAGCTGCTGACATGTATTGTAAAAATAAACACACTGACATGTAATTAATGTATATGTAGCTGCATCTTGTTCATCAATGACATGTCACACAAGCCAAACTACAACAGAAACTGCACACACATTTTCATTTTAATTCCAAAAGATCATTCATTTTGACACACTGTTTTACAACACATCAACTGCAGAGTGCAACAGTAAATATAGACAACAGTATTCAAACAAACAAACAGCGTTCATTTAGAGAAACATCCTTGCCTCACAACGTCCACTGCTTCTGGTGGACTCTATTACGGCCCCTTGATGCTCTGTGATCTATGTGTGCCTCTAGAGTTCGAGTCTCTGACGTTCACAATCACATGACCGCAGCCTGGGCTGGGGGCAAGCCTGCTGCTGTTGCAGCAACCCTGCAGTCCTTCTTTTCCGTTTGAATGCCACTGCTGAGAATCACTGCACCAGTCTTGCATGTGGGTCACTTGTAGCAATAAGGGGCTGCGGGTTGACCCGCCGTCCCGCGTGTCCCTCGGCGGGGAGGCGGTCCCGAAGGCTTCGTACCTGGGGTCGACGGCCTCCACCTTTATTCTGGCGGCTCTGCCTTTGATCCGCAGTTTGTGGGGCAGGGCGGAAGCGCCAGCGGCCACGTCCGGCACCTTGACCGCGGTGACGATGACGCTTCTCGCGTCGCCCGCCGACGGCACGGGCCCCATGGGGACCTGCTGCTCCTCCTCCTCCTCCGCCTCCTCCTCCTGCCCATCCAACGACTTGCTGCCGTCGTCGGAGCTCCCCGGTGAGCCGCTGGACGACCTGGCCGTCTGCAGGAGGGAGGGGCGCAGAGGGCCGGTGCTGTAGTGCCCGTACGGGCCACAGGGGCTCCCCCTGGCCTCATGCCTCGGCGTGGAGCGGTCATGCTCCATTGGCTCCCGCTTGATGGCCTCTGTGGTCTTGAAGGTAGTGTTCAAGCTGGCCTGCGTCGTCATGGCGATTTCAGCCGGTGAGCGTTTGATCACCGATATGCAGCTGCTGCTGCCACCACCGCCGGCCAGGTAAAGGGGCTCAGCGTCCCGGCTGTAGGCGCCCTGGCAGGTCACGGGCGCTACAAACTCCCGGTACAGCGTGGCGGCGGAGCTGGAGATGCCGTGCACTTCCTGTGCGTAGGCCGCTGGGCCGACCAGGCCGTACTCGAGCTTGAGCGCCAGCAGCTCAGCCTTCAGCAGGGCGTTCTCCTCGCCCAGGGCCATCAGCTTCTTCTCCAGCACCATGTCGTTGATACGCCGCTTCTCCCGCGAGCGCTTGGCCGCCTCGTTGTTCTTGCGCCGCCTCTCCCAGTACACGTTGTCTTTCTTCACGTCGGGCGTGAACTCACGCTTACGGCGGCACGCCATCTTGCCCTTGAGTTGCATGCTGGGATATTTGTGGCCCAGCAGCTCCCCGTTCGGGCCTCGCAGGGCCACAGCTAGAGCCAGGACATCCTCTACTGGGTAGGACTCGCTGCAGCCTGGCTCTCTCTTGACTGACTGCATGGTATCAGTTAGTTTGCTCATGGTTCCTTTTCTAAAAGGCCTGAATGTTGTGTGTTGCTGCAATCACCAGGTAATTCCAACAGTCCATGTAAGCTCGTGAAATCTGTAAAATAAAAAAATTCTAATAATAAAAAATAAATACAAATAAAAAAATATGATAACATTAGAACAATAGATGTTTAAGTGCACATCCAGTACGAATATGACGTCTTTTGAAACAACTAACTTTGAACCCAAAGCTTTGTTTCACCGATTTCATTGTAGCTTAAAAATAATATTGAAGTCGTGATCTATATATCCTGTACCCATTAAACCACCATTAAAACGTATGTAATGACTGCTTAGGATCAGACCTACACTGACCTCAGCATATGAAACATTTGACCTCAAATAACATTGTTAAAGTAGTACCTAGCTAGATGTTAATGTTGGTAATTGTAAAACCTATGGCTTTATTCTAATTATATAAATTATATAGGTTTAGTCATGTTGCAATCACTTCACCAATGTTAGTTTTAGTATCACAGATTACAACTTTGCAATGCATTATATCATAAAACCAACATTTATCCCATAATTCCCCAAAAAGGACACCGACTTGACATGGCACAAACATATATAGGGGGTACTACACAAGCCAATATTACATATTTTAAAATGTAACCTACTCTTAATTAGTAAAGGGTTCAATATTAGTAAAGGTATAAACAAGTAACTATAAAGTAACTGGTCTTTTATTTAGAATTGGAGGTGAAATCACATATTTGTGGGGAGAGATATAGGTTATTGTATACGTGACGTCTCCAGTTGCAGTATCATGATGAGACCGTGTTTGAAGTTGGACTACCCGTACAGTAGCCTACAGCACGCAGCAGTAACCCACCAAGACTACTGAAATGTAGGCTACTACAGGCAGCTGGTCAGGCCGGGTTCGCCCACGGTTCAAGCGAAGAGGAATGTTCGTCTGTTTGGGGATTTATCCAAACGACTGGCCTGCGCCTGCTTGTTCATCCACACGTTCCCAAATTCCTTCATTGTGTGTCCGGATTACACAACGAACGCGCGTTCAGCTGCCCTCCCCCTGGCCAGCACATTCTATGGCTGCAAACGTTATGCAACATATAGCCTACTCGAGTGGCAATGTGGTAACAACACGCAGCATGGTCTGTTAACTAATGCGATAACTTGTTTCAAACAATCAGATTTTACTCAGCGGTCGCTTGCCCGTGACATATAAGGGCTCGAAGGAGGGTGCACATACACACCCGAAAAAGTAATGATAATAACTGCTAATAACACCATCAACCCGTCGAAACTGCAAATACGCCCACCCATCTAGGTCTTCAGGTCAAGACCGCAGTTAATATGTGTCGACTCGTGTGACATGAAAACAAATGTAACGTATATTTTAATGATGCAATGAGATATGCACACGTTGAGGAAACCAAATCCAAATCCATGTTTACAACTTAAATGTTTAATCTATCTGTTCCACGTCTAATCAGAAACTAACACTGAAATTATATTAATATTCTATAATATTCAATCAGAATATTTCTACTTGTAGGCTAGATAGACATCCCATCATTACCGTACGCGAGTCAGAACACGACACATGTACGGTAGCATTATTGACCTTATGAAAACAGTACCGTACCTCATCTAGCACCTCGGCGGAGAACGTGTTCTTGTTTCTGCACGCAGTTGAGCATAAAGTTGAAGATAAGATTTTCCATGAACAAAGAAATTATGTTAGTGTTCTGCTAAAAAAATCCTACAAGTAGCCTAGTAGTTGGTCATGTCCCTCTAGCTTTTCCTCTTGACGTGCCCCATGGATCTGTGTTAGTAGGTCAGTAGATAAGTGTATTGGCAGCGTAGATTTACTGACAGGCAGTGTAGCCAATAGAAACGCGGAATTCTATGATTTTTAGCCAATGATGTGCTGATCTACAAAATAATGTAAACGTCGGTCACCTAGAATTCAATTCATTCAGTGCGATGTTGGCAGTTCAGTTGCGAAATATTAGTGTTGTTAACAATGACATATTCATACCAGACATGACAGTACAATTATGCTCTTTGTAGTGGACATCGTGTTTGAAATAGAAAGTTTGTGTAACATATGCCTACACCATAATTAACACACAAGGTCAATGTCTTCTTTATATGTATTTATTAGACAAAAACATAAATTAAACGCTATATGCTTTGAATTGGCACTGTTATATATATATATGTGTGTGTGTGTGTGTGTGTGTGTGTGTGTGTGTGTGTGTGTGTTTAATTATTGGTTTAGGTCAGGGGTCGGCAACCTTAGGGACGCGTGCCATCATGGGCACGCATAATCTTAACCAATGGCACAATGGCAATATCTTTTTTTTACCTTAAATTAACCTTTATTTTATCTTTTAAAAAATGTATATATTTTTTTTTAAGTAGGCTACACGATCATCCGGCTAATATAGTACGATGTTTTATAATCCGCATGGGAAATATACCTACATTACGTTATGACTTCCACAGACATTGCCGTTGCGCAACCTAGTTTGATTGATCCATCCGCTTACAGAAAAC
>JAODLL010000026.1:0-38305 GCA_026546735.1 Forbesichthys agassizii | reverse complement strand
GCGGTTTGTGTGTGCGATTCATGGATTTGTGTGTAATGTTTTGAAAAAGGGAGAATAGTTCTGAAAAATGTGTGTTATCGGTTGAAAAAAACTATTAATAATAAACTAGCTTTCCATCTAGTTCTTCTCCGTTATATAGTGTTGCAATGGTGGCAATCTTTACAATTAAACACACCATTATATTATCAATGTTACCAACTTAGCGACTTTGTCGCTATGGTTTAGTCACTTTTCAGACCCTCTTAGCAACTTTATTTCCAAAAAGTGACTAGCGGCAAATTTTACGACTTATTTAGACCATTGAAAAGGCGAGAAATATACAATTTTCTAATGTATTTTCATATGCTGCTTAGAGTAATCACAGATTATCTCCTTATCCCATTGTTTCGTGTTCAGACAGTCAGTAACTTGTGCTTGTGTGTGTCGTGGGGCCGGCAGGAGGATTCAAATGAATACGCGATGACGCCATCAATATGCAAATGAGCGCATGACGTCATCTGGCGACTTCTAGTGACTTTTGGTGCTAATGCTAGTTACTTTCATTTGAAAAGAGTTGGCAACACTGTCCATTATGTGCTTTTGCAATATTACTTGAGGTACGAAAGGGAGCTCTGGTCAACTGATGCATGGCCTTTTCAGCTGTCATTTAGGCACAAATGTACTCATTTAGTGCGTTTACATGGACTTGAGTATCCTGGTTACGATTGGGTTTTTAAGAGTGCATTCACACGAACCAGACCGGACTCGAATGCGATTAGCAAACACCAAATCCCGAATATGATCAAAACCGGGATAAGCCTCATCAACAGGATATTCAAGTCCATGTAAACGCACTGAATGTAAGATACTACTTAACTAACATTAAATTCTAAATATCTGCTGGATGATTATAATGGACTATAAAGCATGTACCATTTACAATATAGGCTATGAAAAACAGAACACTGATGCAGCTTTACTAAATATATATATTTAACGTATTACTGTACACACTGTATCTCTTAAGACTAAATATGAAGAAAACCCAACACTACTTTGTGTTATATAGGTTATGCTGGAGTGTTTTTAATGAACATCAATCGTGACTTGTGTCATGGCA
This sequence comes from Forbesichthys agassizii, assembly GCA_026546735.1. Classification (NCBI taxonomy): domain Eukaryota; kingdom Metazoa; phylum Chordata; class Actinopteri; order Percopsiformes; family Amblyopsidae; genus Forbesichthys; species Forbesichthys agassizii. The sequence continues at coordinate 37,206 of JAODLL010000026.1, read as the reverse complement.
ACCTCCTGCAAATGTCCATAAGTAGTTATTTGTTCTAACCCCACCTGGTGTATCAACTCGGTATGTAAGTAATGTCGCTCCACATTCACATGGCTGCACCGAGAAATCAAGTTAATACTGCAACCTTCATTGGGACCATTTAGCGCAAAGCTAATAGCTTCTCTCCGTGGGAAGTCATCAGCTCTCTGCGTCGGCTGCTCTCAAAATGGCCGCTCCGTAGCTGGCGTCGTACCTCACCATATCTCATTCGGGAGACGTGAACAAATGAAAATGTACCCACGGCACGTCAGTGCATTCCTTCCGAGGGCACGTGAATATGTGGCAGCTGAGATCCATTAGCTGTAAACATGTAGAATCTGTCTGCTGAACAGAAGGTGTCTCGATGGGGGTCCAGTCAGCGATCAGTTATGGAGTATACTCCTCAGTGCTTGTGTGTGTGTGTGTGTGTGTGTGTGTGTGTGTGTGTGTGTGTGTATATATATATATATATGTGCATCCTTGTTTACTCTTTCCTCATAGAGCTTGTTATAAAAATCTGTAAGTGAGGCTTGCTGGCACGGGGGGCAAACAATATAAAGGTCCCATTAGGGGTGCTGGGCACCACAGCACAATGCCAAACATATGTGACCTTTGGATGAAATAAACGAGCTTTGCTTTAAGGGGGAACTAACTACAACATCGGGTTCCCTTCCCTTTTTAACTCGCTATGCGCAGGTAGCTGACTGTTCAGTTGCTGTGAGACCTAGGAGATCAATATGTGCTGTTGTCTTCAGTGCTGGACTAACACTAAGTGACTGCTCCAAGACATTTAAATCGAAATATGTGTAAGGACATTTAAATGGAAATTTTTTGTATGGTATTATTGTAGATTGTATGTCAAAAGTATACAGTACAGTATGTGCACAGACAGCATTCCCATTCCATTGCAATAACACTACCACTTTAATACTCATTATTGCAAACAAACAATGGAATCTATTATCATAAAAAAAATTTTTTTAAAAGACTGAAATTGCTAAAAGCCTAAAATGATGTCCATAACTGTCCGGAATAAACATAGAGATTAAAGTGGTAGTAATTGCAAAAGAAAATTCCATCAGCCATTTGGCGGCTAGGATACACAGTGTTGGCATTTAGAGCACCTTTTTCTCATAATGAAAATGTACAAAGCACACTTTGTTGAGCATTTTTGCTCTTTTGTTTCTGAGCAATTACTGTGGGCTTTGTCGAGAGTGGGTGTTGTTGGTAAAGGAGAAGCTTCTCATTAAGATAATGGAAGCATTCACACACTCTCAAGGCTTGGCTGTAGCAATGTGGCCACATTCAGAACTGACTCAATAGTGTCCTCAGCCCAGGAGGGGCAGGATGATTGGGTGGCTGGAGGCAGGCCAAAGTGGGGTAAAGTTTGCTTAGATGTATGCCTGTACACATGCACGCGTGTGTGTGTGTGTGTGTGTGTGTGTGTGTGTGTGTGTGTGATGGAGGAGGAAGGGGGGGGGGGGCAATATGAGGCGAAGAGGGAAGCAAGTTGTTTCGAGAACATTAGGCAGTCCGTAATTTGGGCTGATTTCAAGTATGAGCCTTTTAGTGCCAATCAATTCAGATGAGAGCTTTTGAGCCTCCCCTCACTTGTTCCAATGGAAGGATGGATGGAGAGAGAGAGAGAGAGAGAGAGAGAGAGAGAGAGATAATATAAGTAATGAGTTAATAATGTGCAGTGTGCATAATGCTGTATGTGTGCACGTCGCTGGAATAATAAACACGATAATAGTGTCACTTTAAAATGCTGAAAGTGAATGGTTGGTATTTGTGTATATCATTTCAATCAGGCTTTCAAGAGATGACATGGTACACTTTATTTACAATGCATGTACGCTTAAAGTTACATATGCATTTGTATAAAAGCGGTTGTGCTAATATATTAGAAGGTCAGTTAATGTAAACTAATGCACTTTTGTCCAATTCAGAGTCATGTGTTTCCACATAGCCATGGCTCTGTAAATAGGAACACTAACAAAGTGGTGCAGACCACACTACTAGGAATGGACGATGTCTACCAAATTGGCATCGGGCGATGTGTACAGTGAATCGGGATGGACGATGCCATCGGCAGGGGTGGGGGGGGGGGGGGTAAATTACAGCAGCAATATAATTTTTTATAAACAAAGTAACCTAGTTAATATAAAATAATAAAAACTAGTATATATATTTTATGCACATCCTCCCCTACTCACCCAGCAGTGGCGACAGCAAACATAGTCAGTAAAAGGTACCACTTTGCATATCTGGCAGTAGCATACATGGAATTTATAGCCTACCTAATGTAAGAGGACAGCCGCTTCTAAAGTGGATTTGCATTCATATAATTTGCACAATGGTGTGGGAGCATCTACGGAATTGCCATAACACGCAACTGAACCTACCAAAACATTTAGTGAACAACCGTCAGCGTAAGTCACAGCAAAGTGATTAACAAACAAGCAGTAAACTATTGTGTTTGTTTTTTTTCCGTTAGCATAACACATTGATTGCATTGCCAGATGTACTGTAGGAGAGAGGTGTGATCGATGTACATCACGCATATTATTGACAGCCAGGGCATGAGCATATAGCATCCGCCAATACACCTTGCCATTTGCAAGGCATTTCCAATGTGTGGGATTTGTGGAGTTTCTCAAGATGCACCCTATGGCATTCAAAAATCAACAAGCTTTCTCCCGAATGGTGGACTATACATTTAACAGTGGATCCTATTTGTCCAATTTCTGATAACTTTGGTTACGTTTGTACAAGTAAGTTCAAGTAATGCTCAGCATTATTCTTAAAAATAAAAGTCCCCCTGGTAAAGAACTACAATGTCGGTCTGAATCACCTGTGGAATTTTAAGCAATCTGTGTGAAAAAGTTAACTTCTGATTAGCATATTCAAAACAATATGCATGCTACCTCAAGAGGCATGGTTTATCAACCAAGCCAGATGTCGGGCGGCAACTGGCATTTAGACATTTAGATCCATTTTACAATTTAATCCTGGAAGAGGTTACACATTGGATGGTGTCCCTGTGTTTTATTTTGCTTTAAGAAAGAAACTCCACTCACTGTAATTACCATGCAGGATCAATACAGTCAGATTCAATGACTTGGCTATGGTGTGGTCAACATGAGTCAACGATAGCACTTAATATATTAAGCTTATATTGTACCAGCACTGTGCTGCCTAAGCCCGGCCGGAGCTCAAACACACAGCTGAAAACAAATAGCGAAAAAAGCAATATACACACCACATGCTGCATTTATACCTGTATTTCTACCAGTAGTTCTATTTATATGTTGTTGCTATAATCCTCTGTCTAGTTGTGAATTTTCCAAACCTTTGATTCGCTGGATGTCACAATCTTCCTGCTGCTTTCCGCTGCTCACTCCTGCAGAGTAACGGTGGTAGCCTACTGTTTACTACTGCATGTATACTACCGTTTACTACTGTATGTTTTCAACGTTGGTTTGGTAAATCACAGCTTTCTAGCTATTGTCTCCGCCAAATGCAGAAAACAACGTATTTTCTGACAAGTCGTTGCCACCCGGTGGTACTGTTGAACATTATTATCTGGACAGAGAGGACTCCTGGAGTCAAGCATTGAGTTAAAATCAACGGAGACAGTGATGGATCAGCACGTCTACTATGTATACTCCAGGAGGTGTCCTGAACATTCTTGCTCCATGGGGACAAGTTTTCTGGAACTGCAATTTAGGGCCAAATTGTTGGCCCCAACACTTTACCAGCTGATGAAATGTGACAGAAAAAAAAAAGTTCTGGAGTAATGAGGCAAATGTTGACACATTGAAAATTACACTGAAAGAAACAATAACTTAACGGTAAATATATAATTGCTTACATGTAGCACACTGCAGTGTTTTGCAAGTGCACTACATATATGTGATGTAATTAGTCTCTGTCTAAATAAACAGATGTGTATGAATCCTTACAGAGTATACTACTGTAAGTAAAGCAAGCTGGATGGCAGCTGCTTTTCGACTGTATACAGTATGGCAAAGAAAAGAGTTTTTTTTACAGGTTCTGTAACACAGTTTGTGGGGGAAGGGGAAGTGTTTACGAGTGTCTCCAACTAAAGGTCTGTGCAACTGTGTGCCATGCTGGTAAAGAGAACTAATTTTCCGGTCCACTTGTTCACCCGCTTCCTTCAATTAAGGCTCAGGTCGCAAGAGGGCTCCTTCTGTTTGGACCGAGCACCCGGGACGCAACCTCCCAGTCAGGGAGAAACCTATCTGTGTGCGCGTGCGTGCCTGTGTGTGCGTGTGTGTGTGTGTGTGGGTGCACACGAGAGAGAGATATGAAAAATGGTGGAAAGATTGCGTGGGTGTATACAGTACTGTTTGTGTGCGTAATTGTGTTTGTGGCTACAGTGAACTTTTGCTGAGTTAGAAAATGAAACTTTTCATACTCATAATTGTGACACCAGATGTCTCCAGGTCAAGGTGAATATTCATACTCATACTCATCAGTTTGTAACATCCACAAGCTATGGATTTGTTTCTGAATTGTTTAACATATTGAAACATATGATATCATAAATATTGAATAGACAGTGTACTGTTGGTCATTGGTTATAGGCCACGTGCCCATTCTACATCTGGACCAGTTTGACCAGGTACTGTAAACTCAATGTAGCAGCAGATGGTTACACTGCAAAAAAATGCCCTATCAAATATAAGTGCAAATATTAGTTTTGAGCTTGCTTATGCTTAAAACAAGAAAATGTGGCTGCCAGTGCAGTAAGTGAAATTCACTTGATAAAATGTCTTAAATAGTCACCAGATAAGCCATTTATATTAGAAACAAGTCCAACTAGATTTTAAATCTAAAAACAAGATTATCACACTAAATTATGTGTTAGTTTTTGCAGTGTAGTGACCACGTGTGAAGCAATCCATTTTTGCTAAAGCGCGGGCTGCAGTCGAATAGTCAAAGACATGAATCCTATGTATCTCACACATTTCCTTGACCTCAGTGGGAAACATCATAAGGTCAGGCTTAATGCCCTGCACAGCCTGGCACCTACAGTGCCTAGCTGCCTGACCTCCTCCCAGTTTACGCCCCCTCCCACTCTCTCCGCTCCTCCTCCGCTGGCCTCCGTGTCACCCCTTCTTTTCAACCTCTCCACCACGCTCTTCTAGCTGCTCGGTACCCAGACTATGGAATGCACTCCCCTCTAATATATATACGACATGTAGACACAATCACCTTTTTCTCAAAACGTATATTTAACTTTTTTCATGCCATGTGTTGCAATCTGTTTCGTCATCCTATTGTTGACAATGTTCACTCCACTTATTTTATGGTGTAGGTCCACTGAAACTAAGATGTGCTTTGAAAGGCATCCCCCAAATAAAATATATTATTATTATTATTATTATTATTATTATTATTATTAAAGTAAAGGGGAATTCATAAGGAAACTTACTTAGGAAAATACTTATGCCAATGGCGTACCGTGATGATGATGCCCGGCTCTGCTGCAAGGTTTCCTTTTGGACCCTTTCCTCACCTCAAATCATCAATCCTAAGTGAGACCCATACGCTCTAACATGAGTCTATGTCATCTCTCATGTTTCTCATGTGTATTGTAATGTCATCGCCAATTTGGTTGGTATCTGTGTGTGATTAACTGCTGACGTTACTACAGCCATGAACATCAACAGAGAATAATGTTGCTAATGTATAATTTGTAAAATCGATCTAATTTCATGTTGGCTTGTTAAAAGGTATCCAGTTTGTGAGATATAAAGTAGGCCTATTCATCCTAGACGCTGACCGATCATGACCCAGTAATTTAGTGGTTGCTATTCTCACAGTAGACTTGTCAAGGGATTACCATGTATCGTACTAGGTCAGCAGGAAACAGTTAATCGTTGGGCATTCGTTCTCACATGACACCATAACGCTATATACCCGATTAATAAACGCGTTTTACTGTGAGTGAGAATGCGCCAATAGAAACACAAATTGTTGATGTGGGTATGCTGTGGTGAACCTATTATACTCAGAAGATTGGCTACTAAAAGATCTTTTTATATTATTCACCCCATGATAGGCTATACTGTACCAATCACCCCATAATATACCAATCACAAAAGTGAAGCAAAATTGTTGTCACATTGAGAATAATTGGTCACGCTCAAACAGGATTAACCTCCGTGTTAATATCAAACTTATGTTTATTGTCAAACACAGTACCAAAGTATTTGTAGGACTCCACAATTTGGACCTCTTCACCATGTATAACGCTAGTTACATGGTCGTGTTTGGTCCTGAAATCAAGAACCAATTACTTAGTTTTTAAAACATTGAGGTCAAGACAATTATCGTCACACCATTTCACAAAACCAGGTAAAGCCAGACCATGACCAGAGACTTTACCTTGAAGAAGGGACAGTAGAATGGTATCATCGGAAACTTTGACAAGAAACCTGTTATCCAGGGAAGTCCTGCAACTATCAGTGTACATGATAAATAAAATGGGTGACAACACGCAACCCTGAGGAGATCCTGTGAGTGTGTTAGATACCATCTGACATTTGTCCATTCACAAAAACCTGCTGGCGCCTCTCAGTGAGAAAGTTTAAAATGAGCATAAGGAGCTGTTCTGGGAGATTAAAGTAAGAGGTCAGTTTTTCAATCAGAATGTGAGGCTGCATTTTGTTAAATGCCAAAGAAAAATCAGCAAATTAGAGTCTTGCATGAGATCCAGGTTTTTCCAGGTGCTTGCAAAGTGTCCAATATAAAAGGGTTTGCATCCTCCACTCCCTTATGTGGTTGATAAACAAATTACAAAGTAGTCTAGCTTCCCATCTATAAAGGACAGGACTATTTTTTTTTTTTTACATTTTATTACAAGGGATGTAAGGGCAACAGGTCTGGACTTACTTAGTTCCTTGGAATTTTTCGATTTGAGAATCAGTATGATGGTTGATGTCTTCCAGATTGTAGGTATCTGACCGAGATCTGCACAAAAAGTCCCCACTGAGCTGGTCGGCACAGAAAAGTATGGCCACATATGGCATCAGTGCCAGCAGCTCTCCTAAACCTAACCCTCTTAAATAGGGATGTGACACATTCTTGTGATATATCTATATCATTTAGGGGCTTAAGGGACAGTTTACATAAAGAGGCATTGTCAGAGGCATCAGACCTTTCAAAGCGGCAAAAAAAAGAATTAAAAATATTAGGCAAGTCAGTATTTTTCACCACATTTATTTACACTTATGGATTTTTTAGTCTCATTTGTATGTTGGTTAATGGAGGCCATATTCTTGATTCCATGCCAAGCCGCTTTAAGGTCTCCACTGCTATATTTCACTTCAATTATGTTCTTATACGAGTGTCTGGCTTTCCTTATTTCCTTCCGAACTTCACGAGAAACAGCCTTTTTCTCAAGGGCATTGTCAGTAAAATGGGTCTGTTTTTTTGTTTTTTTTTTGTTAATGACTGTTTAAGATCCTTTGTAACCCAAGGTTTGTTATTTGGATAAATAACAGCCTTCTTTTTGGGATAATAGAGATCACGCAAAATTAGATCTAAGAAGATACAGTATCACACAATTAATTAATGTTGTCACCACATGCATCAAAAAACAACTGCCAGTCTATACAATCAAAGCAGGGAATGAAGGGAAGCAGTGCTATCCTCTGACCAGTTCCTCACTGGTTTCTCCACCAGCGAGAGATGCCTATAGGAGGGCTTATACAGGGTACACACTGGTGTGATATGATGATCCCAGGGAAGGCAGTGGCACTGATGTATAAGCACCACTCACTGAACCATAACACAAGTATTTTCCTGAATGGCCAAATGGTGCGCTGCAAGGAATTATGGGATGGCATTATGTCCTTTGGTAAAGGAAGATCAATTGTACCCATGCTATAGGAGATAGAAAAGGAACCATTGAAGAACCTTTCCTTAGCATTTACATAATATACGGTTCTTATGGTTGCAAATTATGTATCTCCGGGTCATTTCACTCAGTTAGGAGCATTTCTAAGCAAAAAATACTATTTGAAAGCAGGCATAGACTTGAAGCCTGGCAAGATGGAGTCTCAAGTTATTGCGACCTTGTGAATCCAGCATTAACATTAAGGTATAATGATTCATCCTGCACAAATAACAATTAGACGCAATGAAGTTTCATTACATTGTAACAAATGAACATATAACATAAACAAAAAAGCTTTGAAAAGTACCAGCTATTTAGGTAAATAGCTATACCTTAACTTAATCAAGTTTTAGTATTAGAACATGCACAGCTATTTTTATTCTTACACTATTGATAGAAGATGATTATTTATTTAGTTGACAATGCTTTGTTTTGATGGGGGCGAATGTTAATATGTGGGAATGCTTATTCCATATGTCTCTTTAATATACAGAAATGAAACCAGGTCAATATTTTCAAGCAAATCAAAATGTTAATTCAACTGAATGCATTATGGCAGCTATCCACCTTGGTGTGTGAGTTCCTGGGCGAGTGCAGACACCAATTTACCGCAAACAGCTTGTTGTTTAAAGCAGTCGCTTCACGGTTCACACAACTGTAAAACAGTTTTAAAACAATATCAGGTGCAGAGGTATAAAGGTACGTGAGTGATTTTTTGGCGTAATGTGTTGGGTGTGTGAGTGGTTGCACACCAGTGACAATGAAATGGAGGGGGCAATGCCTGTGGGGTATATTGACAATAAGGCCTTCCCACATTTGCACCATGAAACGATTGAGAGCAAATCTTCCTTCTGCCCTAATAGTTTTATTGTATTAAAGGCAGGTCATTAGTCATTTTTGAGAATGCTTGTTAAAATTATCCCTCCGCGCCGTCACTTCACACATTAAAACACATTCTGAAGCAAAGTACTACAGCTTTGTTGATATGAGTGGATTCCCCAACTTTGTTTATATTCCTATTGCATTTACATAACCATGTTCTAACCATGTAATATATATTTTTATTGGAACCTTTTATTTGTCAAATATTTTTATATTGTAGGCACAACCGTAAATATCAACACATTTTTTTTATATTTTATAGTTATGTGAAGAAATTTAATTTACACTAGTGTTGAAGTTCAAATATAATCAATATATCTCAGCACATTCAAATAAACAAACTTTTGGTCAAAATACGAGATGTTATAATGTACAAAACTCAATTATAACAGTGCATTAGAAATACTCTGATAAACAACCAACCAATTCTTGGAACATTTACTGTAATGGACAAGATCGCTTTTGAGACACTGCTCATTTACGTACATGGTTATCTACACAGTACATGCACATTGGGTGTACTGCATTATAAAGAATATCAGTAGTGAAACAGTATATTCATAGGCATGTCCACATTTAAACTCTATGACCACTGCTTTAATAGAGAGCATGGCAGGTTTTAAGGAACTGCAAATTATTCCAACGCAATAGACACATCCCTCTGTACACTGTAGACCCAACATGTTTATCTGCATCATTATGCGTTACATGCCAGGATAATATAAAGTGATTGACTATATGCTGTCTTATAATAGTACTGCATATAAAACACACATAAACATGTCAGCCTTTGGGGATGCTCATGTGCATGCGAGTATAGCCCATAATACTAGCACATCGATAATACATTTACGACATCATCACCTCGTCCTCTGGGACTGATGTTGGCCCATTTAATAAGGGCTTATAATGATATATGCCTTCCTACGCCTCTCCGTCAGTCTCTAAATTGGCACTAAAGGGTTTCCAGTTGACCTATTTCTTCATTGTTGGTCTGATCTGGTTAGCACTGTGATATTGTGGTGCCACGACTGCACGCCCACACGCACGCACACACACCGGCATGGCAGGATGCAACGGTGTCCATTATCTTCCCCACGGAGTCCAGCAAGGAGGTGGTTAAAGATATAGGAATGTTGTGCTGTTCTGTGCAACCAAGGTAAATGTCAAATGAGTGCAAACACATTTGGTCCATGAAAGACACAGCGCTTGTCCTTGCACAGAAAACACTCCAGATACTGAGCGAAAGACAATAAGGAAAGACTGAAACAGTGAGAGAGAAAGAGAGAGAGGGATATATAGAGAGAGATGTAGAGAGAGACAGAAAACGAACGTGTGTGTGTGTGATGTGAATTTCAGGTCACGTGGTGAGTTGTAAAATCATGGTCCCCAGGTGTTCCTGGCCAAGTCAGTGGGGCTGATGTGTACTAATGTGTGTGTGTGTGTGCGTGCGTGCGTGTGCGTGCGTGTGAGCTGAACTCTCCTGAGCAGGTGGTTTCATCTTGTCCTAATATAGTGGTATGGTAGATGACAGGCTGTGCCACCTGCAACCCCAGCAACAGCTCACTAACCTTGCTTGTGTGAATACACGTGCACACACACGCATGCACACACACGCACTCACGCATGCACGCGCATACACCCCAAATTACATGAAGTCCACAAATCCATATGGCTAATGCCAACACACATTGGACACTAAATATAGTTGCAGTGTTCTGGAAGCCCAGCAGATTTGCACAATTTCAAGTTCATTACATTTTAAGGTGGATGTTATCACATGTAAACCCTAATATTACTGTAAATAATAGAACATTTAAGAAACGCTAGTTTAATTGTACCATCATTTTATTATTTTAAACATTTTTATGTATTTATTTGCCATTAGTTCTTTCACACATAAATAATATCAAATTATGCAGTTCCAGGACTGTTAGAGTCTGGAATTACTGCTATTAAAATAAGTATGATGTTAAGTTGTAACTCTGACCTATATATTGTCATGTTTTGCAGACATGCTGTAGTCAACATAATTCATCCTGTGTTGATATTGATTGAATGTTCCTTTTGTATGCATAGATGTCGGCGTTAAGCAGCAACGAACATGGTTTTCAGTGGAGCCACAATCCTTTGCCAATGCCCAAATTCAACATTCATTAAATCATTGTTGGTATGCAGTTGAGTGTCTAGAACACTTCTTTTCTGTTACAAAGGTTAGAGTGAATTTAATTCTTATTTGGCCAATTTCCTCTGCTCGGTTACAGTGTAATTTGGTTAAGATGAACAGTTGAACTTTTTAGAACAAACAAAACCATACATGACTTTGCAATGCGGGCATGACGCTCTTCCTTCTCATCACCCGTTCACTTTAGTTTCTCTCTCTTCAGCATGGTGGCATTGACTGAGACATTTAAGCTAGAACTACACCACAGAAATTTTCGCTTGTGCGTGTGGGAGCGACTGCTTATCAACAGAAATCGCCAGGTCGCTGGTTGACTCTGGTGTAGCCGCTGGACCGACCACTCCCATCAACTGAAACCCGACACTATCAACTTCTTCTAGCGATTCAAATTTTTATTCGGCAGCGAGAGGCTAAGGAAATCGCTAGCGCCAATCAGAATCTAAAGGCTTTTCAGGGTTCCTTGCAGAGTAATATCAATAAAAAATACACAACATAATAACAGTGAGAACATTAATGTTTTTCAGCAGCCCTGCTTACAGTTTACTGTTTACATGTCTACGTTACCTTCAAATCACGGCAAATGGTCGGATATGCACCGTGTTGCTCGCCTGTTTATGTCTCCCATGACTCCTCTGTCTTCTCTTAATTTAATTTTGAATTAACAAAAGCACTAGGCTACTATATTTTGGAGTCAGTGTTGTGGTTCGCTCTTTACTAGCTGTCAGTAATAGTCCTGCAACTTCCTTTTTTTGTGTTGTCTCAGCAGACTCAGAAAGGTAGCTGAAAGAGCATCCTTGCACAAGCGTGCGCTTCTGCGTGGGACACGCACAATCGCGACGACCGAAATGGTAATTAGGCTGTCGCTAAAAGACGCCCAGTCGGTAATCCACGCCTTGGTGTAGTTCCATCTTAACAGTAGACATACCCATTACATAACTATGTTGAATTCAGGGGTTAAGCCAGAAAGTGGATCCCAGCACACAGTCCCCTGCATGAACCTGAATCAGCCCAGTTAAACTGTGCCTAATGGATGAACAACACAAGTGTGTGGTACCTAATAATGGAGGAATACAGTATGTCAAGATTTCAGATTGAACAAGTGTGCATAGGAAACGTTTTTTTGTTTGTTGTGAAGTTTATGATGTTGAGCGCTTTGTAAGAGTGTAAGTAGCATTTTCAAATAAACTTTCAATCAAACAATCAAATGTTCCTCTGCAACATCTATCTTTAACACTCCTTTCAGAGGTCTCTCTGGTTAAGTCTTAATTAGGAGATTCATTACCATTCCATTCTTTTTCTCACTGAGGCACAACTGCCACTTCACCTCACCTCATTTCACATTCACAAAGAGTAGACCTGTTGAACCCCCTGTAAAAGAAGAGAGGAGAACAAGAATAAAAGGCTCCATTTCAAGCACGACTGGTGCCTAGCGGATGATGTGACTCTGAATGGGGCTGTCTGCCGGGTAGAAATTGAAATGGACTGTTTAGGTTTCTGATGAAGTGTCTATTTGTGAATGTGTGCCCTTGTGTGAAATGGAGGACAGGCAGGTATAGAGAGGAAACAGTTTGAGCGAGTGTCCCGCTCGTCTGTTTACACACAGCTGGGCCATATGCAGCGAGGACAGTGTGCCATCATCTATCCAGACGTGAATCCTAACAACCTGCACCCACTGTTATGGGACTCTGATGCATTAGCTCCTATCAGCTCTCTCTCTCCCAAGACCCGCCCCTTTTTGCATGTCCTCCAATGACAGTTGAGCTTTGTTTGAATCTGACGGAACCTTCCGGTAACTGTCTGTTTTTGCTGTAATAGCTTTCTGCTGTGTTTTGTCCTACCTAGTTACAGTAACTAGGTAGGACGAGTGAAAGGGGCGGGGCTTGGGAAAGGTCAATTTAAGTTTAAAGCGCTTGCTGCTCCCTGCTGTCGAGACGCCGTGCTGTAGATTTTATAGTAGGCCCACAATGTTAACAAACGGGGCCATCAAAACAACACTCTATACTGCAAAACCCATGTGTCCTGTTTGAAGAATGTACCGTTAATGTTACATACATCCCAGTTGTGTGTTCATGGTTCATACTGGTTTGTGTGTGTGGCGTATGGGTTTTACATCCCCTAGGCAGCAGCTGCGCAGTTGGTGGAGTGGGATGACGCGCGTCACCGACAGAAGTCATTGGTTTGAAACCCGCTAACTCCTCACCAAGTGTCGATGTGTCTCTGAGCAAGCTGCTCTAGTTGGTTAGATGGTGCATTGCATGGCTGACAGTACCACCTGTGTGTGAATGTGAGGCGAGGTTGTGAAGTGCTTTGAGTGGCCGGAAGGTTGGAAAAGCACTATATAAATGCAGTCCATTGAAAAATGTTGAGTGTTTTCACTGAATTGAAAAATACATCACCGCAGCTTGGTTAATGGTGGAAAGTACCTCTAGAAATATCTAACATTGAGTTTTTTTATTTCTGATTTGACTGATTTAAATAAATAACAAAACGTGTTAATGTTTTTTCTCTGGTCATAGCAAACAAAGTTCTTAACATACAATTAGGCAAATCCTGGTAATAAATAAATGAATAAATCAACCTTTAATGAGGTGGAATATGGACCTATCCAGTTAAGATTAAAGGGATTTCTTGGCATGGGTGTGATAGGCCACCCATCAGGAGCTCCTCCTGAACACCTATTTATTCCACATTACCTTGCTAATGTTTCTTCATAAACATGTTAGCAGATTGCAGCGGTAATGATAAGGAATGAGAAACTTCCGCTTCATTAAAATTACACCTCTCTCTGGTTTATCACTCCAGAACCTTGAGGACCAACAGGTGGGATGGGATTGGCTCCAGCTTGGATTTGCATATATAATGCAATCATGGTGATAATTTGACTAATTTTGACCTGGGATCACTGGGATGCTAATCAAAATTATTTTTTCAGAGTTTAATGTTTTATATATATATATATATAGTATATACACAGTATATACTGTATATAAAGCATTTGGTTTTATGCAAAACTAGGCCAGACTATATATCTCTGCAGAGACCCCTCAATCAATGTGTACAGTATTTGTGCACACATTGTGCACATATAACGTAATAATAATAATAATATATAATAAAACACTAGCACCTTTCATGTAAGAATTGCAGCTAAAAAATGCTTTACAGAGAGGGAATACAAGCACAATCGTGTTTCGAAGAAGAAAATGCAGATATAAAATGGTTAAGGAATCAAAATTCTAAAATGTAAATCAATAAGATGGTAAAAAGAAGGTCATTTCCTGCTACTATGTCAGAATTTGTACAGCACCATGCAATACTTTTATTCACATTGATGTGAACCTAACATTTGCATCTGTACATACATTGAGAACATGTTTGTTTCAGAGGGATTGACACGTCTAAGCACATGGATGGCATGCGCTGCTTGGTCCCTGTGTGACTGGATTTATGTAAATACAGCCTTTTTATGAGTTCTAACTGTGGTGTATGGAAAACTAGCACAGTGCCATTTGAAAGCACTTCAGAAGAAAAGGGCCCCATGGGTGTAAAATATTCCCTGCTCGTGTGTGTGTGTGTGTGTATGTATGTGTGTGTGTGTGTGTGTGTGTGTGTGTGTGTGTGTGTGTGTGGCATGTTGACCCAAGGAACATCAATGATGCCATTACTGTCCCAGTTTCTCCCATCCCTGTTAAAAACATGTTGATACAGACAAACCACCATCTCTCTCTATCTCACAAAGTGAGTCTCTCTCTCTCCCTCCTCCCTTCTGTCGGGATAGAACCAGGAGAGACAGAAACACCTCAAATGTTCATCATTTATTTGCCACTTTTTTGTTGCTCTTTTTTACTATTCCAAATCATCTTGTCCTCCAACTGGTTGCCATGTAATGCAGTGGTGAAACCTGTCAATAAGAGACAGCAACTAGAGCCAGCCTGCTTTTCTGGGCTATTTTAACTCCAGTCAACTGTATTGTAAATGTAGACTCCCAGAGCGACACTGGCGGTGCTAGCAAGCTCAGAAATCCTTCTATCCTACATATGTCATTGTACTGCAGTGGTGGAGGCAGCCAATACTGTATGAGAAGGCACATGCTACAGTTGTATTGTGTATAAGTGACTGCTTTCCAGACCATTCCATGTGCTTTCTCTTGCATAATTACAAAGCTGTATAAAACTATAAAACTACCTATAAAAACAAGCATACATGTATATAGAACGGCAAGCAACTCAGAAGCTATTGGCCATGTGTTCATTAGAATTGTGGTGTACCTTGAAGGTTTTAAAGCATTGCTTTGAGTTTTTATGGTTATTTTGAACAGAGAATGCATTTAATATTTCAAGGTTTGACATGTTCTTGTTAGAAAGTACGAAGGCAAACCTATCTTACAGAGAAATTAGATTTCAAACCAAAACAAAGCAATTTCTGGCTAAACACACTTACTATACATTTTTTTCTATTTAGATTTTGTAATAACATGGTTACCTATTTGTTTAAGGTAGAGGCCACGGGACTCCGTTCTAGCTTGGAGATATTTTCACTGAGTGAACCCACTTCATTTGAATTCACTGACAGCTATGCTATATATCGATCACAGCGTATATCCTTACTGTGTGTGTTTGTACAGTACATGCGGGAATGTGTGTGTGCTCATGTGAGTCATAACCCGTACTGTAGATAACTAATGAAAAGTAGGTGACCTCGGGCTTTAGTTGTGGTGGGCTTCTCCCGGGAACAGGCACAGATTGGCAGATTTTCTGTGTGTGTGTGTGTGCGTGTGTGTGTGTGTGTGTGTTTGAGGGTGCGTGTTTGCGCGTGTATGTGCGTGTGCGTGTGTGTCTGCAGCATGCGTGTGCCCCTTCTGGCACAGCAGCAGATTGCTGAGTAGACAAATGTGTCCATCAGCTAGGAACTCCAGGCCTTGCAAGTCTGACTAATCGACACGTGGGGGGAAGGGAGAGAGAGGGAGAGATAGAGAGAGAGGGAGGGAGAGTGATATAGCGAGGGAGAGTAAGTGAGAGAGTGATAGAGCGAGAGAGAGGGAGGGAGAGAGAGGGATAGCAAAGGAGAGAGAAAGAGAGTGATGGAGAAGGAGAGAGAGAGAGAGAGAGAGGGATAGCGAAGGAGAGAGAGAAAGAGAGTGATGGAGAGGAAGAGAGAGAGAGAGAGGGGACAGGAAGATACAGAGACAGAAAGAGAGAAGGCCAACGGTCACAGCAGCACAGTGACCTCCAAGGCGTATGAATAATTATAGGCGGTGAATTGTTGGAGGCAAAAGATGTCCCGGCATGAACGGCTGAGAGGGAAGTATAGAGAGAGCAGAGACAGACGGAGAGTGACAGGTGAGAACAGACAGAAACAAGGCTAACAAACTCAAGCCCAGTGTCTTAAGCTGACGCATAACCAAAATGTCTATACCATATCATATACCATAGTATATCACAACTCTCCACCCTGCCTTCTGTGGGCAGTGACGCAGTGGATGAAGGTGGGCGACAGGTGATCCTGAGGTCTCTGTTTCAAACCCGCTAACTCCTCACCAAGTGTCGAGGTGTCCCTGAGCAAGACACCTAACCATACCTGCTCCTGGTGGTCAGGTAGCACCTTGCATGGCAGCTATCTACAGCAGTGTATGAATATGTGTGTGAATAGATGCATGTGAGGGAATCCTGTACAGACACGACCACCTGGAGTCCCCTATATGTGAGTGGTTACGGGGCCCTCCTTTGCATCACTCTGCCTCCCAGTGGCCAGAATTACACACTACCGCTACAAGATACAGTGATAATGAACTACTTATTAATAACACAATAGCTTTCATACCTGAACAATGGACTAATCAGTCCATTGTTTGAATGAGGAATCTTGTGAAATTACATTACCATGACGTGCTTCAACTAGTTTGCTGGACTTGTTTAAAGTGTTTTTGAATAAGTAAAGCCCACGGCTTTGTGAATAAACAAACAAAAAATGATTTAAATTCATGAAGGCTCATTAAAGAGATTCACATGGGATCTAGTGGAATAGTACAGGTACTGTTCCACCTACAGGCCCTGTACAGTAACTGATTCCTTTGAAGCCAGCATATAAGGTTATACTATATACAGTAGATGATCCTATATTTATAGTAAATGCTATGACTGCTTGTCATAAAACATGTCACTACAGAACTGCAGATGAAAATAGTAGTAGGCTGAGTCATTATTACCTCAATTAAAGGGAAATAGCATCCAAATACAATAATGTTGCAGTATGTAGCTTGTTGCGATGCCATTTGAAACTACACACGACCATTTAACAAACTATGACCACGGCAATGTTAATTATAGATTAAAATAACAATGCAGATAGTTTCCCATACATGATGCTATGAAAACGTAGGACAATGAGGACAACCAACAAAGCTTGTTTTAAAGCTCACTTCCTTCTCTAAACGCTGTGTTAATAGTTATTAGGGTCTATTTTAACAATAATGCAAGCACGTCATTTATAACGTTTGTATAGAATGTCCGTAGCCTTATCGTGAGAGCATATAGTCGCAGCAAACAGGAGCTGTGTTGAAGAGTCTCTGGACAGAACAGAGGTGGCGGGTAAGTGGCTCGTGGGAGTAAGAAGAGACGCGCAGACGGCGGAAAGGACTGCAAAGTGTTGTTAAAAGCAGCTAACAAATTGGACAGACTGACACAGAGTCGGCGACTGCACCCGAGAGGAAGTGAGAGACGGAGGAGAAAGGACAGAGGGCGTTGGCTCGGCAACGCGCACTGGTGCGTGCCGATGTCTGTCGCTCGGGGCGTGGCTGCAGACTTGGAAGACGCTCATTAAAAAAGCTGGACGAGGGAGCGAAAAATAATGTATCATGCGGAATGAAATAAAATCAGAGGCCGGGCTAAAATGAAGTACTGCATAACTATATATATATATATATATATCTGTCCTCTGTTGCCTTCCTTCGTCTGCCTGTCCATCGGTCTTCCTGTCTGTCTATGCTCATACTGACTTATTATGGCAATATTAACTGCTTGGCCTTTTTTCAGCCAAAACCAATTTAGTTTTTAATATTGCCTATAGGGCAATAAAGCCCATTAGTGGATTGTATAATAAGGTTATGAATATATCCTCTAATATATCCATCAGTGTGTGATTTGTGTAAATGATACTGGTGGTAACATTTGACATTGTAATGATGACCTAACTAAGAAACTATAATAGGACACTATATAGTTAAATTATATTGCAGCATTGCATGTTATCTTTTTTTTATAGGGTGGTAAATGCAGGATAAAGGGAATCATATAATTCTGACTATATGAATAGAATTCATATGAGAGAGAGAGAGAGAGAGAGAGAGAGAGAGAGAGAAATAAAGACCTCAGGAACCTAGGACAGTGTATAGTTTATTTTCATTGATTCAGCAATGCCAGGCTTTCCCCGACCAGAAGCATTAAATGCTTCACTGAAACCTTCACACATTAGAGTGTGTGTGTGTGTGTGTGTGTGTGTGTGTGTGTGTGTGTGTGTGTGTGTGTGTGTGTGTGTGTGTGTGTGTGTGTGTACTGTATGCGTGTGTGTGTGTGTGCATGTATGAATGCGCGCGCACCTGTGCAAGTCACTGAGGGAGTTCAAAGTTCTAAGGCCTCTACCGACACAAAAACAAACAATACCCATATTATTTCATATTATTTCGATAGGCTTTCTCATACATAAACAACTTTCTCATAAACATATATACACACATACACTCACACACAAGCACAAACATTCAAGGTAGCAAGCTGACCAGCATGTTTCTTTTATAGAGACATGCTGAAGGTTAAAATATGCAGTTGTCAGACATGGCCACACAACTAAATACACTGTATAACAAACACAGTACAACTACAGACATTTAAAGAAATGTTATACTTACACAAAATAAAGCTGTACACAAGTGGGCTCACTCAAGAGGCTAACTCTCTATAATAACTAATTGTTATTCGTAACTCCCATAGATTTATTACATCATATCTTTTGCTGATTTTTGAAAGTCGTCGATCATGGTTCAAGGGTGAAGGAAATGGCACATTCTCTGCTGCTGCACCAAAGTTGTGGCATGGTGTACCTATGTCTGAGTCAATATCTATATGTTTATATCCAGCCTAAAGACATTTTTGACGTTTTGTAAATGTATATATTTTTTAATTTTTTATTTTTATTATCGTGTACTAATGTGTTAGCGCCTGTTTTAGGTGTAATTTCGTCGCACTTTGTGCCTTAAAACATATCATTGTATGTAGGAACAGCACCCACATGGCTGAAACGCAACTCTGCCTGCTGAAGGAACACAAGTTGCGGTGGGAGGGTCGAAGAGATATCGCACTAGATATCGAAGCGGTGTCGCGCAAACAAATGGGAGGTGATGTGTAAGGAGAGAGTGATTACATATTTCATTGATTGTATGAAAACCTATGAAAAGTTGGTTTTGCTGTGAAAATTCTCCGCCGCTGAAAAGCAGGTGTTATCCCAGTTTCTTTGAACAGGGGAAGCAAGCAACGGCTAGATGAATCCAAGCAAGACGAAGACACGGGCCATGTGCCAGAGACGTGCTAAGAGGATTTGATTGCTTGTGTGCTGTTAAAATAAATATTTATTCCACTTCTTTCATTTACTGTAGTGCACCAAACATAATTATTTTGGGGTGGAATTACGGCCTTTATCTCTCGGTTTGATGAGGCACTTTATTTACAAATATGGTATTTCTTAATAGATCAACTTCATGATTGTTAAACTTTTTTTCTTCTACTGTTCCGTTGCTTTCTTGGTCGCAACTCACGGATGGAACATACTCGCTGTGTCCACTCCAAGTTCAGAGGGCGGTGCCAACGTGCTGATTACGTGATCAGCCGCAAGTTTAGTACGTCATACGTAAAATGTGACGGCACAGCGTGTGGTCTGGCTGCGCTCGCTTTTATGCTGCGCTTGCTAACGCATACGTACATGAGACCCTAAAACCTATTGAATCATTTTACTGCAAATGTAAAGAACTTTGGTACACTGTGTTTTTTAAAGTGCTTTATACCGTTTTATTTTTCATTTATTGCTTGACGGCTGCAGACATCGATTGGGCACTTGGAAGATGCTAGATAAGGCAGCATTCTTGCAGTTAGCATTGCAGCTAATGTTAGCACCAAATGGTACAAAGTCTATTGACACTGCATTTATATTCAGCCTATTCCTTTTACTTTAAATGTGTGTGTGTCTGCCCACTGGTACCAACAATCCATAAGTTGCACAAGTGTACACACACACCCTCACACACACCAGGTTGACCAATGTCGGTCATTTATCGAGGCCTATATGCACAGAACTTGATATAAGAAGTGGCATTTTGGGTTAAATGTTTGAGAACCACTGAGCTAGTTTACTGTAGCATGAAAAACTAATATCATTTGTTTGTGCTGTTGTGCCTCCTGCAGACAGTAACAATACTTTCTGAAGAATTCCTTCTGTAGACGAGCCAATCTTACTTGAGTGATAAGTATAAAAAATGTGGCTAATGCTACAGTTATTTTAATATTGATGGATTAAAAAAAAAATCACATTCTTGGATGGAACCTATTTGGCCTTCTCTTTCATCATGCCTGTAATAGATTAGAGATAGATACTAACATAGATTGAGATGGTATTATTTTTATGACAGGTTAAAACTAAACAGTAACGAAGGTGTTGCCAGAAAGGATGGAGAGAGTCCTGGTGTTAAGAACTGATCCTTAGCCTATAGTCCCATTCATCGTCACAGCTTTCTGAAGGGGAACTTGGCCGCACACACGGCCAGAAAGGGGATCTGACACTGTAACATCAGCTCACCGATGTGCTGCAGTAAATTCATGCGCATTGCTGCTTTTGAGGTATGTGTACAAAAGCAGTGTGAACACACACGCTGTGTAGGTTCTCATCCCTGGCTAATTCCTCTCGTCTCCTCCCTCTTTCGTCTCCTCTCCTCCCTCATCCTCCCTTAGCAGGCTGCCAAGCCAAGCTAAGCCCAGAGCAGTTAAATAATCAGAGGTTTCCAGTTGGCATCACATACACTGGAATGAGGGAATATAGTGTTACAGGACACAGTGGCATGCCAATATGCGCTGCCGCTGATATTCTCTAACAAAAAACCGTTGTGTGTGTGTATGTGTGCGTGTCTCCATTACAGGCCTAGATTTACTTCCCCCGACGAACATGAATTTTGTCAGTTGGTTTAAGCAAAAACAGTGGGTGTCCTGCAGCTGTGCAAGCTTCAAGATTTCGGCTTCGCTCAAGCTAATGTCATATACACTCCATGTACACCGTCACCTACAAGCTGGTCAACACTATCGCGCGTGTGTTTTTTCTCCTGTGCATCCCATATTGTGTGTCCTTTGTTTTGGTATTGTGGAGCCATGCCAAATTCAATGTATCAGCACTGAATTCTACAAATAATTGAGTTAGACCAGAAATACACAAAAAAAAAAGAAATGATATATATAATATATTACATTGTCTTGTTTTCTTCTCTCACTCAGTTGCCGTTCTTGCTGTTAGGATTTCACCACAATCTCCTCTTCTCATTAAACAAGCATCACATAGCGTATGCTGGTATTCTCACGAAGCGCCTTAGTGGGTACACTACTATGGCTATTGTTGGAATAATTTTGTGGCCTTAACATGACCTTCTTTGATACTAATTCTACTACTTCTAATCTATTGGAATCAAATAGGTATTGTGTCTGCAAGTGAAAGCCATGTTGGTTCGTGACACCATGCCCTCACAGGCCAGAAAAATGTCTGGGCCGGCAAGCAACACCATTTACATTAGGTAATATGGAAATGCTTATGCTTATGAAGCTCATTTACATACATTTGAAAGTCAAATAGCCTACTAGCACGGTTTATTCAGAAGCTTATCACTACTGTACTTCTGTTCTGATAAGTCAGGAATCGGGACCAGAGGTGTTGGCGCTATTTTATTTAATTTTTAAGGTTTCCTTGGGCTTTTAGAGATTATTTTCTACCAGCAAATTCGGACACAATCAACTTGAAAAAGATCTTACTAAGTGGCAAATTAAGAAAAGATGTCATTCAACAGTAACATTGGATTACTAGTTACGCCTGTTGTACATAGACCTCGTAAGACGTACATCATTTTCGCTCATTTTCACTTTCCGGAGGTGCGGCTGCCTATGAGGACTTCTTGGTCTAACAGACTTTCCCAGGCATTCACTGATTCTCACGGCGAAATTTAACTGAAGTTTGCCAAATCATGACGGTCTCGCAAGTCTACTGCACTACCCCTGTGCTGCGATTACATACAGACAATTACTAAAAGCCAGTGAAAATGGAAAAAGTACTTCCTGATAGTGTTGTCGAGTTTACAGGGATATACTGTATGTATCAGATGTTCTGCACAAGTTGGTTATGTGATGCAGTGCTTATGGATGGAAAAGGCTGAGACTAGCTCATGATATAGTATATTGTAGTCCATTGATCGTGCAGTATAAACGTAATATTATGCATGTTTTGGGACAGTTACATAGGACCGTATCAGTTGTGCGTGCAGCGCAACAGGCTTTCGTCCTTTGATGGAATATTGTATATCCCTCAACTACTTTAGCCATTTCAGCCTTTAAAGCTAGCTATCGCGAGGTTGTTTTATACATAATTACGCTACATTGAAGGCCCGGTCCATTACGTCTCCACTGCCAGTTGTAGATGAAATAACCAACATGGTGCTCGCTGAACCTCTCGCTCCTGTCTCACTTACCTTAACTTAGCAGGTCCCATACAGTTTTATAGCTACCAGTGTCTGGCCTGAAACACGTCAAGTAAAGTCAGTTTTATTCATATAGCCCTTAATCACATTGCAGTCTCAAAGGGCTTTACAGCCTACATTTCACATGGTAACAAACAACATTCCCTTAACCTGCTCCTCCCCCATCACCAGAATGAGTGTTGCTCCTCCTTCTCACCAGCTGCAAGAAGGAGTACAGTACTATAATGTGCTTCAGTGCAGTTTTCATTGCAGCTCAGCCTAGCTCCCTCTGACCTCCAGGCACCTAAACAATCCTAAACAAAGAGATTACCGTAAAGCCTGTAATTAAAGGATTATAAAGTAATTTGTTTTGACACAAAATACAATATAGCCAAGTCGCTGGTTGAGTTGCTGGGGCAAGTAAAATTTGCTCTCACTACACATTTACATAGCACAGGGAAATGTAAGTTGCTACACCTTCAAGGATTTACAGTTAGTCATTATTTTATGTTTTCTGACACCACCATCCAGGAATAACTAATTGGAGATTTAAGCCCCTACGTGATGCAGAGTTAGCGGATATAGTGAAATTAGACACACAAGCATACAAGGTTCAACGCAGGCACGAAACACACACACACTCACACAAATTTAGTCTGGGTTAGAATCCATCAGCTCAGCAGGCTTCACACTTGAATGTACCAATATACCATATAGCCTCTGGGTCATCGACACATTTAGTCCAATCCTCTCAAAGCACAAACACCCTCACACTCACACACATACCTGGCTTGAGGTTTGGAACATGTGTTTGATGTAGAAAGTTGTAATCATGCATCCAAATGATGTGTCAGTAACTTTGATATGGTTTTGCTGAGGCTGCATGTACAGTGCTCCTAACTATTTAGAGGAATAGTAGTGTTCAGTGTTGCAGGTTCCTGATTTCCAGGCCCATGGCCTCTGCAGACAGACAGACAGACAGACAGACACAGACACACACTAAAAAAATACACACTAAACTAAAAAAAAATCTAATAAAAAACAGTGGTAAAATAAACTAATAAAAGCAGAACAGCAGTCAGGTCATATGGAGCTGCACATATTGACCCATAAGGGGACTGACAACAGCTGTGTCTGACCGCAGCATTGTGGTAGCAAGGTGGCTGTGGTGAACCCCATGGTGTGGCACAAACATCTAATGCCCGCGGGATATTAGTGTAGTGTAATTTGTTAAAAAACATTTCACAGGCTTGTACTGCAATGGGCAGCCAGTTTAACTATAGGATATGAAACACATTATTGCATGCATCTCAGTCTACTCTATTTCAAGTATACTGTACAAAGGATTGGGGAGCAATGCACCTTAAATGTATAAAGTCAAAAGTCCTTAATTTGCCATTTCAGTGTAGAACTGAGAAAAATGACTTTTAAGTTTTTTTGTTGTCCAGCCAAAGACATTGTTATTAGAATATTGGAAATGTGGAAAATCTTTGTTTTTTAATGAAGTCATTTCATTTACATAAAAATCTTTACCTCAAACGTAACCTTTGACCAATAATCGGAAGTTAATGTACTCTGCCTTTGCAATGTCTGCCAAAATAATAAGGTCAGCATACCAAGACAACCACTCATTTGATTTCACTCATTTGATTCTTCTGATCGTGACACAATTAGGCATAAGATAATATGCATAACATAATTATAAGTACAGATATAAAATCATGTAAATGAGAAATTAATTCATGTGTATTTGAAGATCACAAAAGTGCATTAGCCTACTACTCATCATCAGTAGGACAAATTTTAACCCATTGTAGGCCTATTAAATTGAAACAACATTCTCTTCCTTTTTATTTTTGCTAAACAAATATAAATTGTTGTTGGTTATGATTTATAAAAGTTAACATTTGCATTGTAAATTAACTTAGAAAGTAAAATATACAGTATAGGTTATTGTGCAATTATGCAGATTCATCTGGGCAACACAATGTCAGTTAATTTTCTCTCATATTTGATCTCTCTTCTCTGTTTCTCATAGCAGACAATAGCAGATGGATCTGAGCCAGGCTGAGGCAGAGACATTTCTCATTTTTTGGTTTGCACAGTGCGCACAAAGTGAAACACGCACTTTTATAACTATTTCAATTGAATATTTGTTTTTGGACAGCGACATTTATTTAGGCTGGAAGAATACCTCGGGATCCTCCAATCTGAAGAATAGCGCACAAATAAAAGGATATATTACCATAGGATATCTTTATATACTGCCTACTACGCTTGCTTCACAATGTGTTTCAGTGTGTGAGGCGGTGCTTCTGAGTGATATTGTTTTGATTTGAGCTAAAAGTTAGCAAGCCAGTTCGAGAATGGCCATGCCTTTAACAAATCCTGCACCTCTATGAAAACAGCACAATAGTGGCTAATAGGTTTGTGATCAAAATGTATTTTGTGCAGTACAGTTAAATGTTAAAAACCTGTTGTTTGCCAGTAATTGCAAGGAATTCTTGATCAAACGTTCAGCAAACATAGAGGGCAGAGCAGTTCTAGTTTACTAGTAGTAGTAGTCTTAGGGTTGAGAAGTAACTAATTACAACAACAAAAAAACAGTAATGTAATCCGTTACAGTTATCAGCTAAAATAGTGGAATCAGATTACAGGTATATTTTACCTATTAGATGATTACTTCTAGGACTATTTTCAAATGTAAACAGGAAGTTTGCAGAAGAAACGTGCATAAAACAATCAGCTGTTCTCTTATTAACTTTTTCTTAATGTCAATCAATAATTGAAATGAAGTCCTACTACAATCTGATATCCTGAGCAACATAAATTATCACAAATCTAAAAAAAATTCAGCCATGTCAAAAATGTTGTAATCCATATGCCATAATCCATATAATTTAATTGTATTGTGTAGCCCATTTTTGTTCTATAATAAATGTTAGTTATCTAAAAGCTCCACGCGTATTTTTAACATAGTAAATAGTGTTAGGGAAGAGTTTATCTCTATATGAAAACATGAAATCAATATCCTGTCACCATTCAGGCTGTGATACCAGATTTCATGTGGAATACACCCCCATTGTTTAGTTTACCCTTGAGTGTGATTGTCTGATTTGTTTCTATTGAAGCTTCGTGTCTTTGCTTGTTGCCAGCAAAGGGTTTTTGATTACACTTGTGTAACATTTGTGTTTTCGCCTTTGCTAAGCCCTTGCTTGTACTTTTACCCATCTGCACAATGTGTTTTGGATTTACTATATTTATTTGGATTTACTGTTTTCCTAGATTCTGCTTTTGCTCTCCTCTATCTCTGTCTCCCGTACCAGTAAACATTTGCCTCACTTTGTCTACTCATCACAAGCACCTTCAAGTTATTTTCTGCCTGTCTATTTTCACTCCGAATTAGTTGTTTCAAATCCATACGTCATGTAAATACTACTGTAGATGCATCAAAACAACTCAATGCACCTGTGGAGGACATGGGTGCAAAGCTAATGGCAAAGCAACATAGTTTGTGGGATGTAAAATACATACACATTTGTGTAAGATACTTGCAGAGGGTATATCAGCATACAACAAATGGTTAACGGGATTTTGCAGTGAGTGACAACCAGCTCGTGACTCGATCAATTGGCAGCTTATGTCAGCCTCATACAGCACACAAGCTGGAGTGGTGATAAGATGGGATCTTGTTGCACGACACTAGACACAGTTAAGGAAACAGAACAGCTATTCCCACCGCACAGAAGAAAATTCTGGGACCTGTGTTTCTATTGAGACTAACACCTTTCTATCAGTCGTGATGGGAAGACGCTTCGTCAGTTAATTATTCCATCTGCCAAATGATGTACTACAAGTCTCCCTCTTTCTCTCTCACACACTCTGACACACACAGGGTGTAACCAGCGGCAGTGATTTTTTTTATGGCAGCTATTTTTAGCTGGTCCTATCTCGCTGGGTTTGATAATTTTCTCTCCTCGGTAACAGTAACCATGCAGTGAATGTTGTGATGAGGTACTGTCCGAACCAGCCAATCATCTGCCCCCCTTTCCATGATGGATGGGCAGACAAGGCACTTGCCATTTTGGCAGTCTGAGAGAGAGAGAGAGAGAGAGAGAGAGAGAGAGAGAGAGAGAGAGAGAGAGAGAGAGAGAGATACATGGTGCACATTGTAGAGTACATGTGTTAATTGGCTGTATTAATGTGCATGTATCATCATTTGTAAAAAGCATCGGATACAATTACAGCAGTGTCATTTCCAAAAGACTTGCTTCAACAGATAATTTTTATGCATTTTTTACAATCTGCCTGTAATTTCGCAGTTCCACAATTGTAGAGTATACATTAGTGTATATAGCACCTTTCACTTTATATTGAATAATAAAAACTAAGTTTATTTAGCACATTTCTATGCAGCTTACAAACAAACACATACAACCATGAGGACAGACTCTTACCTTAAAATATTGTGTGGTGGCCTATTAACAAATACACTGCTTAGAGATGATTATAAAGTTCCAGAAAATAGTAAAGACACAATTGTAGGAAGTTTATATAAACCCTTTTAATTATGATGTTTCAACTTCCTAATTATGGTTGCAAGCAAGTTACAGTATAAGTGAATAAATATACTTTAATCACACATCATCAACAATGTCCTGTTTGTATGGAGCGATGTCACACCAGGCATAGAGTGAAATGCATTTCACACACACATTTATGTCCTGACACCCAAATGGATTTGTAGTGTCATGCAAGGTAAAGAGTGGCGGATGGGCGAGGAAAGACGGACAAAAAGGACAA
Organism: Forbesichthys agassizii; assembly: GCA_026546735.1. Lineage (NCBI taxonomy): Eukaryota > Metazoa > Chordata > Actinopteri > Percopsiformes > Amblyopsidae > Forbesichthys > Forbesichthys agassizii. Next base: position 9,639 of record JAODLL010000026.1, on the reverse strand, counting down.
ATAAAAACAGACATGGAATGGGGACACAGGGAAACAATACATTTAAAGGCGTTGGGAAGTAACAGATGATAGCTGGGAGCTCCCTGCTGTTGTGAAAATGAGGATGGAGCTTTGCAGCCACAGCAATGGCAGACAGAGTGGAGTTCCAGCAAGCCAGGTGGAGGTCCACAAGGTCATTGTGGATCTCATGCTGGGCTCTCTCTCTCTCTCTCTCCCTCTCTCTCTCTCTCTCCTTTTTTTGCACTAGGAAGCCTACAAAACAATGTCACTAGAGACTTACGTTTCATACTATAATTGTCCCACACAATTATAACAACCCTTAAAAGATGAATCCAAAGACTCAGTATTTTGGGCATCAGCCAAGAGCAGTATCTTGTTAAATGTCAAGGTACTCTGGAAGGAGGGGTGGGTTGGGATGTTGGGGTGGCAGCTCACTGAGCCACAGAAGAAAGATGTTAACATTTATATCTAACTCGATATGGAAAATGAGACTATGAATATCAAGCGTTGGAGTCGAAAACACCACTTTTCACTTTGTATTTATACATAAGATTATTTGAATGCAACATGGCACTGTACTGTTTCATCTGTGAGAGAATATATGTAAGGATAGTAAATGTGTCTGTGACAGAAGCTAGAATGATGTCCTGGGGATATAGAGTAACACATTTCCTGTTAAAGCACCATGGTAATATAAAGCTCATTAACATTAATGAATACCCCAAAGTCAGTCCGATTACTCGTCACAAAGCAGTTGAAGAATGTAATATAGTAACCCATGTCATTGCAGATATCTAATTCTTAATAAAATATACTTTTTTTTACATAAATTGAAATATAAATATGTAACAAACGAACAAGCTGACACATGCAGGGTTCTGTTTTGGCAGAATAAAACGTTTATTTCCAGTATTCATTCAAGATGCACATGTTTAGCATAAACATATTTAGTCGCAAAATGGATTGTGCTTTTCTCTATTTCTTTGTCAATACAGTGGACAAAAAGAGACCCACGACCAGACACTGTTTTGATATCAAACTTGAGGAAGCAGGCAACCCCTCTTGCATCAGAAAACATAAATGTTTTCAAACAAAGCAAGTCAGTTTGCTAAATTGGGGTGACATTTGTTTTTTGGGGGGGCACTATAGACACAGTGGGACAAAATGTTGGATTTTATTATTATATTTGCTTCATTTTACCATATACTACACTAGAAGGTAATACCGCATACTGTATATATTGCTGTGCTTCCTTGTTCCAAATTCCCCCTGACTGCACACTGCCCTCTGCTACCTAGTCAGTCAAATAGGGGCATCTTTGTAACTCTGCAAATCCATCTTACACGCTTGTCACTTTCACATTCAGATATTGTATTATTTATCCAGTTCTGTTTGTATTTCGTTGTTTGTTCAAGTAAATATTTAATGCTATAGCGTACATGACCCCAATATGCTCTGTGACTGCTTAGCAGCATACAGTCAGATAGTTGTGAAGTCACAAATATTCACAAATATTCCTAGCTTACTAAACTTGTCATATTTGAGCACGCACATAAACCTGTTACCAAAACAACACCTACACAAAATAGATCCCACGGGCAGGAATCTCTCTTGAAAAACTAAAAGAACAACAATGTGTTTTCAAGGATAAGGAATAGGGAACTTGTTTGAAAGGCATATTATGAAAGCCTGCAAATGTATGCAAAATGCAAAAGGTACTCAGAAAAGCCCCACCTAGTGTAGGTATTCCCATTATAACAGTTTATAAGGTAGCCAAGTTGAAAATTTGGAAAAGCAATTGTGGGCTACAATTACAGTTTGGACAGATGGGATGAGGCTATTGGATAGTGTTGCTGTATTAGTTACAGCAGCATTTACTGTAGCTACAATACCGGTAGAACATATTCAAGTAATTTCTTTCAGAGTTTCCTCTGTAGCTGTGATAATTGCTCTGACAAAATAAACAAGATTAAGTTATTAAGACAAACGCAATTGTCTGTACAAACATAATAATAATAGCCTAGCTAGCCTACTGTCTGTACCGTAGCATGACAGGCAGTAGGCTATCAGTATATGTTATAGCTCTGCCTTCCAAAGCTATGAAGAAAATACATGTACTGTACAGATTATTCACCTACATAATTGTGGACGTAACTTGTACAATCTGAAACATGTCTACCATTTAACATTGTAAATCGGCAACTCGTTGAAATGAATGGCAGGTGTTTACGTAATGTACGTTTATGGCCACGTTATGGTGCTGGTGAGCCTACATCGGCCATTAGCGCAGAAGAAGAATCTTTACGTTTGCGAATCAGAAACAACAGTTACGCTTGCGAATCAGATACAGTTTTACGGTTGCGATTTAGATTGACTAAACTGTGGAATATTTCTCTCAAAATTACATGCGTAAATATTAGAAGTGCAAGCGTGTACTTCTATTCCCAAATGCAGATTCACCAGATCACTGACACTAACATGGCCAACAATAAAACGCAAATCATTTTAAAACTTAAATAAATCACAAATCTCACTGAAAACTCACTGGAGCTCTGGGAAAGGGGGCGGGGCTTAGTGCCAAGGAATTAGCAAGATTTGTTACAATGTATTATTTTCCCTGCAACATTCTGCAAGCTGGAAAGAAACCCTTTCAACATGTTTTATAATAATAAAGGATATTATTAATATGTTTTCCTCCTGTCCTCACAGCATAGCAGCATTTTACAGCCTATTGTCTGGACTGTCACAGAACTGTGTTGATACCTGAATCAAACTTGAACATGGTTTGGAAGCATGCCATGATACCAATTTCAATGTCTGCCCTAAGCCCTCAAGCCCTGAACCCTACTTTATTGACATCACCGAAATGATCGAATGTCCGATAAATAGTAATAGGAGGACAGCACAATGCCACATGACAATTGCAAAACATGTTTAGGAGCTATAACCGTTCTTTTTTATGTCCAAGCATTTTCCTTACAGACTAGAAAAGATAATAGTTTTTTGCAAATCAAAAGATCATTTTTGTCAAAACAGCATTCTTATAAGCAGAAATGCATATAATAATATGTTTGATAAATAATCAAATCAAAGTGTGCAAAATAATAAGCTTTGCACATAATTCCTTGAACGTTTTCTTGATGCTGAAAGTTTGTGAGGGAATATTCGGCTGTCACATGTAAGTGATTGAGTGTTCTAAACTTCACACAGTTTTCAAGCCATTAATGCCCCCTTACTGTAAATCTGCAGTGCCTAAGGGCACAATTACCTACAGTTAATTTGTTGTGACATGATACAGAGGGCCGGTGTTATGTCCCTACTGGTTTTCAAGCTAACTATGGTTTCTTTCTCGTCAGTGCCGGTCTTGACCTTCCTGGGGCCCTAAGTGAAAATGTGCTATGGGGCCTTTCTACCTGACCCGTGAGACATGCAAACCATGTTTCCATTGCCACACAGTCATGCCTCAAACTCAGGCTTGTTCCACTTCAACCATTCCTAAGACAGTTGTCTTCATCTGTTGGTCTAAGAATAAATAAATTTACAAAACAGAAAAAATATTTTTATTTATTTATAGAATCTTAACATAATAAGCAAGGCTTGTAGCCAATTGAGTGGTCTGGCCACTGGCCATAGTCGCTTACATGGCCCATGGGTTACTACCTTAATCTAGGTCCAGACAAGTTGTTCTAATTAACATTCTCCCTTCTTTGGCAATGTTGACGATGGTGTTGGCTGAATAAATGTCAGATCATAATCCTTACAGGATACAGACAATAGGTCTATATTTAGATTGAGATTATTACTATCACACAAGATGCAAGACAAAAAAACTTAGATATGTGTATCAATATTGTTCAGTATACCCAGGTAATAAACATCTGAAATTGAATATTTATACTGTATATAGTATAATAGTCAATATCAATCAATTACTTTTCATCTTGATCTCTTTTCCAATAATCCATCAACCAACCTTGGGCTGGTCACAATAAAAAGCCACACTAAAATGTGGAGATTACATTTTTTTTAAGCAACACAATACTACAGAAAGACACCAATAATTGAAAGCAGGGGGGGGGGAGTGCCAAAAGACTTGTGCCCAGATGCCTCACAGGAGTGAAACCGGCCCTGCACAGCACCGGCTGTAAATTGACGTTCAGTATAGGCCTATGGGACAGCGAATTGTATTTCATCCAAATTCATTCAAGCATCTTATGGTAGGACAACATCTAGGCACAGGCTACGCCTTTTATCTGCTGACATTTAACTTAGAGAGGAGAAAACACACATTTTCCTGATTGCTTCCCAATCACTTGCAATCTTTCTCTCCCCTCTTGTCGTGACCATGAAAGTTCCACATCCTCCCATTGATCGATCCACATTGTAAACTTGATCTGGGTAATGCAGTGTGGGGAAGGCGGGGCTCGAGCGTAATTGTGGGGCCCTACGCAGCTTGCGTAGTAAGCGTAGCGTAAAGGGCCAACCGGCACTGTTTTCTCATGCATGAGTTGTGCGCTAGTTTTTTCTAAACCACCACACACCTCTGCAGCACAATCTATCATTACTACATTCGCAAATAAGTCATATTGATGGGTATTACATTACAGGCCTCTAAAACTCATAACTATTTTAAAATAAGTTTTGAGTTTGATTCAAGCCGGAGAGATTCAGGAGAGTTTAAAAATCACAAAGCGGGCAACGTATCCACTAAGCGATAAGAGAGTACTCTATATAATTTGTCTATTGTAATATAAATCAAGTACATCATTATTGCGGTAACATTTTGTAAGATTTTTTAAATAACTGGTTAGTGGTTACATTTTCAGCAAGGATGCCACAAAACTTTTATCCAAACACATTTTTCCATAGGTTTCCATAGCAAAATTGCAATGAATACCAGATCTACTTTGGCTACACGGACGAGCACACGCTGTTCATGTCCCGCAGAAGTAGTCTATGGGCTTTGAGACAGTCATAAACCCTCCCAGATTTAGCAGGAATGCACATCAAAGTATGTGAGGGTGGACATTGAGATTAGGCCCAAGACCCTACCTCAACAGTCTTACTCGCTTGGCATACAGTAGAGCAGTGTTTCGCAACCTGGGGGAAGGGCGCTAGAGTTCACTGGGGGGAGCTTGCTTTGCTTTGTTGTGAAACATGCATTAAAATGTTTTTTTATTATAATTTTCTTGTAATTTTTTAGAAATCAGATTAAAAATCATATGCAATGCCAAGGCCAATCTAAAAACAATTGCCTTGGCAGAGAAACCTTAAAGCAGTAGGATAATTATTCTTCAATGATCCACCAACATCAGAAAAGTATTTGAGAGTAGGCAGTGATTTACAAAGAGCCATTGAGACGTCATTTGAATGTTTGCTATTAATTACCAGGGAGGGGGGGGTGTAAGCAAGGACGGATTAAGGTCCTATGAGGCCAAGCACAAGCATGTTTGTAGGCCCCCCCACCCCCCTCCCATGACATGCCTTTTTTTTCAATTTAACATTGTTCCAGTACACGCCGGAGACTGAAGTGAGCTATTGCAAATGTTTACCTCTTGTTCCTAGTTTAACCTATACATAAAATACAACATTTTATAACATTATGGTATGTAAAAAAGTATATAATTTTATGAGAAGAGGACTAACAACAACTCATACAGGATTTATAACCATTACTAGACTAAATCTGATTGGATTACACTTATAGATTGGTTTTATTGGTTTAACAATTCAAATCTTTGAAATACGTTAAACAGGGTTAGTCGCTTTTCTTCCAGCATTATTCTGCAATTTTCCTGTTGTTAGGCAATTATTATTGCCTAAATATTGTACAAAATATATATTTTGCTTTCATAGTTAATATCAAGTATAATATTAAGTCATATTTGTATTTCAAGTCATATAGCAAAGGCTTTGTTTTATCCAACCCAAAGAAACTTGCGTGAGGTAAGGAAAAAAGGCTAAGGAAATAAGGTTGGGAATCACTGCTCTAGAATTCAGGTGCATGTTCACTCATTTAACGAAATATCAGATATAGGCAAGGAAAATCAGTCATTTTAGTCTTAACATGTCATTAAAGGATATAGAGGCATAATATAATCACCAACAAACTATGAAAATCAACTTCCATTTGGATCCCAAAATATTCCCTATATTTATTTCACTTTCTGTCTGCCCGGCGATTTTCTGGGTGGAGTTATAGATAATAATCTGTAGGTGTTAAGGCACTCTTACGGTCATGGTATCAGAGTGTATTGTGTACAGTTTCTCTATTACATTGTTTTGTCCTTGTGAATAAGTTGAACTGATTTTAACATTCTAATAATTTCATTCAGTTCTTGTGCATGTTGCTTTTTATTTAGTTATTTATTGGTATTATTCTGCTCAAATATTACTTTTCCTATGGCAAAATAGGTACAGACTGGAATATTTGTGGCTTGACAGATGACATACAAAGGAAAGGTCTGTTCAGCTCCTGTTAATTTATCCATCATCTTCACCACCTATCTTATTAGGGTCACAGTAATAAGGTCCTGTTAATTATTGGATACTGTTAAACATCTATTAATGAACAGTATAATACAGTTCATGCATGTACAGTTCTTCAATGAGTATTTCAGTTGTATGGCTGAAGCTAACCCCCATCTAGCCAAGTGGCATGGTTATATAGACAAAACATGCAGGATGAATACTATAGACTATACTATACTATAGTAATTTCCCTTTCACTGGAACTTAAGTTGTGTATGTAGTTGGTGGTAGCTCATTATTTTTCAGCCAGAAAACTACAGGGTAATTACTTGGTTGTTGAGAGGAACAATGGATAATACAACTGTAATTTCATATTATTCCTTAATCCCTGGATATTGGTTGCACATATAAAAACAAATGTATTCCAAGATAAACACACAAGTCTGGTTCTTTGGAACATTCCTTTTGAAATCATTACTTGCTGTTTTATGAAGGAATCATCGACTTCAACAAATGTTACCGACAAACTCATACTGTATTAGGTGCATGATGAGTAGACAATTCTTATCTTCCATACATTGTAAATGTCTTTGTTTTGTAAATTATACATAGAAAAAGAGCTCCTTGGGGACAGTTATCATAATCACAAATTATAGGGGATTAATCTCCACCAAGTACATTGATTGCATACAAGTTATGGCTTCTTGATTAGGTAAAAAATAATCAGGATTATTTTGGTCACAATTTAAATCAGGATAATTTAATGTGATTACTCATTGACTTGGGAAAGATGTTGCATTTACTGCAACCTAAACAAAAACAGTGAAACAAATGATCAGTGTAAACACCGTCAACTGTGAAATGTTCCTTAATTCTTTTCACAATCACCCTGCGAGGGAAATGTGCGCATGCACCTGTCATTCAGAAAACAAGACAAAATAAGAGTTCACTTGCAAAATGTAACGTGCAAAATAATAGTTTTCTCTCCATTATATTGTTTTCTGTAATTGTTAGAAGCTAAAATTGAAATCACAAATAAAATTGGATCAATAGACCCATTTACTGTTTACAACAATGATGTACATTAACCTGCATGCATGGTTTTTCTGCAGAAGTAGGGAGTCAATGAATTGTCAAGCTATGCAAGAGCATTATAACCACCAAAGATCATATTTAATTGCTTGCAGCCACATGAGCAAGATGCCTAAAAGACGTTAGTTGACATAGCGTGCTAAAATAATTCTCTGACATAGTGAAATATTGACTGTTTTTAGCTAAGTAACGTCATTTAGCATATTGTTTGCGCTAGACTGTGTTTCCCTCAGTGGGCCTATTGCTTATTGTCTCTGCTTGTATTCACGATGACTTTTGTCTAAATATGTCATAGCTATACAAAGTTAGCAGCCCCTATACCCACGTCAGGACCGCTCCTAGTTACTGTAACAAGGAAAAAAAACATAGAAAACACCATAGAAAGCTATTACAGCTAAACAGACAGTTGACGGAAGGTTCCATCAGATTCAAATTGTTATTGGAGGACATGCAAAACGGGGCGGGGCTTGGGAAAGGTCAATTGGCTATTGTTGTCTTAGCGGGGCAGGGTGGATTGCGGCGCTAACCACAGAAATACTATCCAGACTATCCAGGTTTTACAAAGGTTCTAATGATAACTACAAACCGCTACACATTTTCTCGGTGCAAAAAACAACACCCGCTCTAAACCGCTCATGTTTGACCGACAACCACTCATGCCAACAAAAAAACGGAAAACAGAGTTCTGTATGTGTCACTTCCTGCCCTGCACACATTCAGCACCACAAAACATGAATTTCGCATCGGAAGGCGATGGTCCATTGCCAGTTTTTCATTCCCATCTGACTATAGACCCTTAATCGAGGGTTGACTTACCTTTTTGTAGTGAAGTGCTTTTATCTGGTCTTGGTACAGTAGAAAAAGCCATGTGTGTTGCTGAAATCCAACACTCTGAGCGATGCCATTTGTGTGACTGGTGGAGGGATTTAGTTCCAGATTAAGTCACCTTGGCTCCCATTCACTTATTTATGCATGTTTTCTCCATATTTCAGTGAATGTGCAGAATAGCCAACTGCCATTATTATATCTACTTCTATCGATTCGGCATTCACAAAAGAACAGTAGCCTAAGTAGACTGTGAAGAATGCAACCAGGCAGTAATAGAGTAAAATGTTTATGGTAGGGTATACCGTGAATATCTTGTGACAGATGGAAAATTTGACAAATTAATAAACACTTTGGCTCATTGGCTCATTGTCTTTATAGGCCCTGGGGCTTAAGCCCAGGTAAGCCTGTGCAAAGCGGGCTTGATTTAATAAGGAGTAATATTTCAATAACTTTGAATTGGCTTTTGTATCAGATAGGCTATCGAAAGTAGAGCTTCTAAGCCTTCTACTTGTACCAATAGGCTACTCTAGAACGTGCTCAAACAAGAAATGTATTTCCACCTCACATGCCTGTATTATATTCCCCATGTAGCCTACCATCCCTCACATTGAGAAGTGCATGCCTTCTCGGCAGGCAATTGCCAGCTATGCTGTAAACCCGAGGCTGGTTCTGGCTCAGCCTACTCGCTGTGCGCACTTCAGCCATTACTCGTGGATGTGCTGCAACATCACAGACAAACACTGTTTCTCTCAATTGTTGGGCATTGTATGTGGCATGGATCGGGCCAGCTGATAGCCTACTGTGAGAATATATTGTTGTGAATTATGATTTCGATCACACACGCACGCAACTTGTGTAAACATAAGTTGCACATAAAATAGGGGGAAAAAAGTAGCCTAGGCCTAAATAGCTATATCCCTGTGTGTTAATATTTTACATTTTCACTATTAGCCTATAGCCTATGGAAGTCCATAGAGGACTAAATCCAAATGAAAATGCAATCCCAAATAGCATTTTAATTGTCAAACAATTCCACGCTTTAGAGTGGACGTAATTCAAATGAAAATGCAATCCCATAATTGCATTTTCATTTTCAAAATAATCCCCGCATTTTAGTGGACACAATTTAAATGTATATGCAATCCCAAATTAGAATTTCATTTTCAAAGATAAATGCGCTTTGCAGCGGACCATATTCAAATGAAATAAGCTAAACAGCGCCTCCCTTCAAATACAAATACATTTTCA
>JAODLL010000025.1:5000-67147 GCA_026546735.1 Forbesichthys agassizii | reverse complement strand
CCACCCTCCCCCACATAAACTCCTGATGGAGATGGAGAAGCCAAGTGCTTTCCCTTCAGGCTGACTGCTCTGACAGCAGTACACAGCAGGGCACAGGGCTAGGCTGTAGCCTGGAGACAGGATTCTGGGTAAAAACTCTAAATTAAATACTGCATATGGCCCGTACGCTCTCTCTTCCGCTACATTATTCAGGAGCTCGCTGGCAGGTTTAGGACGATGAGGTTTGGGAGGACGTTTCCTGGATTATAGCGTGCAGAGAGGCGTAGAAGTCAGCATGGATAGGAATGGCTGTATAGTTGCATTTGGCGAGCCGCCCAGGGAACACTGCAGTTAGCATACATTTGAAAGCACCTGTGCTTATCTGTTGTAGACATGGATCACGTGTGTTAGTGCAAACACATAAATGCCTGGGATCAGACTGAGCGGTACTTACATTGACGGACTCTCGTCCTGCGTATTTAACTCGTATCCTGGGCTCCTGAACCACGTCCAGATTGGTCCCTGTCACCATCAGAGGAGTGTGGCCGCTGAACAGAAACAACAGAAGCCTCTTTTTAAACTGGACAGACACAAAATGGAGACATTCCAAAAAAACAAAAAATAAAAAAGAGATCAACTGAATATGAGAGAGTGTAGTGTAGCAATGTTGGACGATTCTGTAACTTTAGTAGATTAGGATGTATGCTATGATTTCTATGAGATATAAGAGTTTATTCCCTGTCTGACTCTTTCCGGTCTTTTGTGACATTTTCAACGGCATACTATATGTACTAATTAAGTGGTAAATGCCATGAAGAAAAGAAAAAAAAACTAAACAAAAAACCAAACGAAATGACATCACATACATTGTTTTACATTATTCGCTTAGCTCTGTGACCCAAATCGACCTTTTGGTAAGTCATCATGAGCTGATAGAATGGAGTCTTATACTGGCTCACCTACCAGCAGCTCTTTTTGAAGATAGTGGTTGTTGCAGAAGGGGATGATTAGAGCTTCTTTTTTTAACTGACTTCAGTGGCCACAATCAAACACTACAAATTTGTTTTTGAAATACTAAGGCAGTTAAAAAATGGTTTCGGGAGTTGGGAGGGGTCTGAAGCTGTTGATAGCACAACGGCACGATCCCAGACAACAAAGACAAGCTAAGCAGGAGGCAAACTGTGGGAACCATGAATATTCCCTGTAGCTATTTGGTTTGTTGTTTGAATTTGTTTGTCATCAATGGTGTTGGTCAGGGGCAACGTGCAGAATGAACAGGCTTTGCAGGGATTGTCGCGACATTGACGTGATGTTTGTATGTCCTGTTGTAGTGTTAATGCATCATCTTAGAGTATGCAGAATATTATGTAGTCTGTAGAGTCATGAAAACATGAAACAGCTCAAGGCAATGCTCATATGGACCTCTTCCTCCGGAACAGAGGCCTACAGTGGGCTACACCAGGGGACAATAAAGTTCATGATGTCACATCTGGCAGAGTGGGCCTCCCTGGAGTGATGCATACAGTATCTGCAGCTGTCATGAAGCTATGCACTGGCCTGGTTGTAATGTACTATGTGGACATCTCCCACTGGATGCGCTTGTTGATCTGTGCACTATGGAGGCTCTGCCATGTGGCTATGCTCTGTTCCTATGGAGCGCCTCAGCAGATATGGGTCAGAGCACTTTGTGTTCGAGACTGGAAGACTCAAGTGAAATGTTTTACTTCCATTCTTTTGTTTATATATACTGTATATACCCTCCTTATTTGATACCCTAGCTTCTAACTTACAGTACGTATTACTCTTGCATGCTGTCATGTTGGCGCTACATCTCAATTCTACTCATCTGCAGTGAATCTCATATTTGCTGATTATTCTCATATTTCGACCAAATCTTCTTCTGATGCATTCGCCTGCCATCCGTTCTAAAGATTAAACAGCGTCAAGAAACAACAACAACAACAACTACAACAAACATTGAGTTAACGGTGTTTTTCGGGGGACATGTTTCAGCCTAGAACAGTGTGGCTGTGAGTGTGTCAGCCTCTGGCAGTTCTATCAGACTCAGACTAATTGGAAGAGAGCCGACCAGTAATTGAAAGTGCGATATTGACCTGTGTCGGCTTATTACCAGTGGCCTGGCTGGCTCCGGAAGGGAAAAGCTCATGTGGATGAGAGAAGCGTCTACTTCTTGGATGGGTGACTTGGGTGAAATAAACTATATAAGAAGCCAAGTGTGTTGTGGGGTGGTGAGGTTGTCTGTACCTGGCGATGCTCCACTCAGGCTCGATGCGCTGGACGGTGGGGTCCTCAATGTACTCGAAACTGAGGCTTTCCCTGACCTGCGCTCGGTCCACACTGACGCTGATCACCACCGGGCCCACCCCAGACAAGGAGGGGGCCGAGTAGCATAGTATCTCCGTCATGGTGCGTCTGTAAGTGGAGGGGTTAAATCAAGGGGAATGTAGTTATATTGTAAAGTACAGCAGTACTGAAGTCTAGACATGCCGGCCCCTAATGTTACACACACGCACGCACACACACACACACACACGTGATGGCCATGTTAACAATGTTTGTATGTCTTCTGTACAAGACATACAAACATATGCACAACACACACACACACACGCTCCACCACTGTCATAGCTGCCTCCGTGCACACACACACACCGTCCCTCTCCCTGAAACTCATGACACATGACACTTCATTAGCAGGTCTCCCTATTAGCGACGCCCTCCCCTTACCAACCCCCCCCCCCCCCCCTTCCACCGGCAGACAGACAGGCGGCGCAGGAGAACCAGCAGCCAGTAATTAGCCCTGTATCTCATTAATGCTGGCTTGACTCTCCAACCTTACAGCATTACACACACAGAGGCTTTAAATAGACACCTACAATGCAGATAGTGTGGGAGAGAGAGAGAGGGGGAGAGAGAGGGAGAGAGAGAGAGGGAGACATAGAGAGAGAGAGAGAGAGAGGGAGAGAGAGGGAGACAGAGAGAGAGGGAGGGAGAGAGAGAGAGAGAGAGGGAGAGAGACCACATCAGCTTGATAATGGCAGAGAGGATAAAGAAAGTGCCGCTGGAAAGGAGAAATGGAAGGAGTGGGCTTGGGAAGGGTGGTGGGTGTGTTGAAGGAGCGGTCCTTGGGAGCGCAAGGGTTTCTGGGAGCTATTATTAGAGAGATTTGATGCAGTAGGTCATCAAAACCCTATTAGGATTTACACACGTTTTTGACGGAGGGAGAAGAAAAGCAGAATAAAGATGTCCCCCCCCCAGGTATTTGCTGAGCATTACCAAAGAAAGCAAAGAGAAATACACAACCTTATGAGAAATATATTAGCTAGTAAAAAACAGCTTTGTTGTGATTATGTGGAATGCTTAGCCCATTTATCGTCATATTACCAATACGTAGTACATACTGGATTTCACACAGCTTGTTGGTAAACTTTAAACTATATTTTTATTCATACATATACGTACAGTATACTGTAAGACCTGCGCTGAAACATTTACAGCGTCACTTAGCTCTCCCAACACACACACCTAGCAATGGCAAGACAAATTAACCTATTGACTATGTAAATGTAGTCTATATATATTTTTTTTATACATTGCAAATATGCTTCTTGGAGAGCTAAGCGACATTGTAGTTATTCTAAAATACTGTAGGTCTTACAGGGATATACTGTATATATAAATACTTATCCTTATTGCATGCCTACCGCAACTTTAACTATATTAAGGACGAATCCCTCATTCATCATTTTGGGCTCCTTACCAAGTGTTCTTCCATTTAGTAACTTTGTAAAAATGCTTGCTTTTTGGCTGGGGGCTTTTATTGATTTCTTAGAAATATATGTGCTTTCATGTTCCACGTTCTAAATATGCATTTGATTTCCATTTGATTGTGTTTTATGGCAGCTCAGCATATTAAACAAAATACAAATAAAAGCGCTATCTGTATTTAAAACCCCTGCAGTAGTATACTGTAGGTGTGTACAGTGAGGGACAGCTTAACAGGAGCTCTCACCCATAGAATTCGCATGTCTGGTTCCCAAACTGGACACTGACACTACTGCCAGCACCCAGGTTCTCCCCGATGATGGTGACCTTGGTCCCCCCGGACTCTGGGCCTCTGCTAGGTGACAGTCCCGTAACCGACGGCATCTGGGTAGAGACAGACACACATGCGCAGGACGAAAACCAGACATGAATACCTTGTTGAATCATGAGACCATTACCATTTTAATACACCCACAGCAGATAACAGTAATTCACTATGGCGGTCCTCTGGCGATGCAGTACGGTGTTCAGGATAAAACCAGGGAGCTCTTAAAGGCCCCGTGAGATGCGGTGCATCACTCTGTTCTGTCTGACTGAAGCCTTTTTTAAAAAGAGCCTGGAAATAACTAGTGTTTACAACAGGCAGGCAGGCAGCCCTCTGTCAGAGCCCAAGCTGAGCCCAGACACAGACGGAGAAATATCCAAACAGACAGCCAGTCATCCTGAGAGACGCAGATAAGACAGCCCGCGCCTCTGTGAGTGCGCACGCACGCACACACATACACAATCACAAACACTTGTACACACAAATAAAACAGACCAACTCTCTTGCATTCACACTGTCCCTTTTGCCAAGTGCTTCCACTAACACTGGCTAAAGACGACGGCCACAGAGGGAGCCTGTCTTTCCGTGTACAAAAATGAAGAGCGTTTTCATTTTGATTAAATGTTGCCTGTGATGAATAAGGAGGGATAGAAAGCGGCATTGCCGTTGCATATTCCCGGCTACATCTAGTATTCTCAGAGGGATTCTAGTCGATCTGGGCAGAGACGGGTAAAAGGAAATAATGCCACAATGGACTCGCTGGTGTCATGCTGACAAACTCTCTCTAACCCACTGTGGCACTGGGGAGACTGCTGAAGGAGCCACTCTGAAAACAACAGCAGTAATTACTAGCTGCTGTTAATAGTTAAAGCAGCGCTAATTGTGAAGGTGTGAGAGAGAATGTGGAAGCAGATTATCAGTGAGCTGCAGGCAAGGCATGAACACTGGGAGAGGAGCGGGGGATTGTGGGTAATTTTGGGGGGCAATGTTTTCCTGCCAAGAAACACTTGACTTCAGATGTAGTTTCTCTCTCTCTCAGTTGAACTGACATTTGGTCTCCCAGATTCAATGTGCGCGCGCACACACACACACACACACACACACACACACACACACACACGCACACACACTGCAGAACAGTCCAGCCTACCCTTTCTAATACTAATACTACAGTAATACAGGAATACTAACTAACTGTCCTATTTCAATTATACTGTAAGTAACTTTTGTTAAAGCAGTCGCCCTTATTAGGTTTCAGCAAAACAAAGTACTACAGTAATTTATTTTAGCATCCATAAAGTGCTGTTTCACTTAATAGAGTTCAGCTGACAAGTCATAAAAAATAGGTCTATTTATTTGAAACTCCGTGCATTAGGGAGGCACTTACCAGTGAGGGGGAAGGACAATAATAAAAAGCTACATTAGTTTAATTTACTGACCCTGTGTCTTTTTCAATCTTTATAAAGGCGTAGACATTAGTAAAGGTCACGCTTTTCACCTTTCACTAATGTCTGCTTATATCCTGAATAATATATTATTATTATTATTATTATTATTATTATTATTATTATTAATAATAATAAAGTTTGTTTTTAAGGCACTTTCAGACTGTCCAGCTCCTTAAAAGTGCAGTATAGTAATAGTAGTAGTAGTAGTATTAGTAATTCTGGAAAATGCTTGCCAAATTCAAACTCAATTTAAAGAGAAAAACATTTCTGCCTTCAATGCCACAATGTGGCCGGCTCCACACATTGGAAACACATTGCAAAGGCTAGGTTATGGTTGTTGTAAGTATTTCTGTGTGTTGTCTGCATAACTGTATTTGTGTTCCTATTAGTGGATTATAAATACTGGATTATTTTTTTCAGCATGCAGAGAACAGTAAGCTAGTAGCCGACCCGTGAGGAGATATTTGCTACATTTGACAAAAAGTGTATGATATTACAAACGCTTACTACACCTTTAAAGAGAAACCGCAGAAAGATCCAACAAAAGCAAACAAAAAACATTAAAATATGAAGTTATGTAAAAATGTTTTTGTAATCCAAAATGTATTGTCCACTTAGTCAAATATAGGCTTGAATAGCTGAGACTGCAGTGCTGAAATGTCAGTCTATGCCACTCCTATTCCAGACATCATTATCAAAGCATTGATTTGTATAACTGCTGTCACTTTGACATCAGCACAAACATAAAGGCGTCTAGACCTGCTGTCAAGATCTTTGGGAAAAGTGCCAGTGGTTTAGATGGGAAAAAAGCAGTTATCTACAGTATTGTTAACCTGAATCAATTACTTTTAATGACATGGCATAAACTACCGCATAGCTTTACCTTGTGCTGAGTGAGCGGTAATGATTCATATAAAGTTAAAATAATAAACAAGGCATTATGCCAAAATGTGAAATGAGAATGTGAGAGGATTTTGGTTAAAATAGTTCAAAACATGACATTTTATCTCAGACCCCAATATGGCCATAAAAAGGCTTATTTCTGATGAATGTAACCATTTTGATGCAATTCTGCACTGGCACCTCAGAATTCACATTAGAAACGTGGCACTGCCCTGCTTAGAGACTGCCATTTTAAGATATAATATTATATTCTAACGGCAGTATGGATGAAAGTGGAATAAAAATCTATTTCTCATTCTTTGGGCATCTTATGAATTTTTGGTTCACATTAAGGCCACTAGCATTTTGAGTAGCTCTAATGCAGTACTTAAATATCTACCAAAACTTTACAACTTTGCAGATTATACTCTGAAATGGCATTTGTGAAGTTTGTGTTTTTCATTTTTTGTATGCACTGTATAAAGGGATGGCTTACCATATTTAAAACTGTTAGAGCAGGTTATGCTTCAAGGTCATCTCACACCATTAGTATTGTGTTATTGCAATGGTCATTGTCAGTCATTCTTTCAGAAGACAATGTCAAATCTTATTACAGTTATTACTATTAATAGACAGGCAAGACTGGAAGCGGCCTTTAATGGGTAGCCATCTACACCTTGGATGTCAGAGATATATGACGGCCAATATGACGGTAATTGTCTAACGGGTCTGCATCACACACAGAGACAGTGGCTAGTTAATTAGCCTGTCTGAAGCATGGCATCTAATAAATCAACATCATAATTCATAATATTCATGTGGTGCACTGAATGTTGAAATAATTTGCAATAGAAATACTTTAAATTTTGATTAGTGGGTAGTTTGATTAGGCTCTCTTTGTCTTTACACACCATTGAGAACATACAATCCATACTGTAAGTGTACAGTATGCCGTATAAATATACATGAGTTTCCAGCCTCACCACAAAAGAATAGAGCTGTGAAGAGCGCGTCTTGAGCTCTGGTCTGCACTCTCCCACACACAGCTGGACTGGACCCGGCCTGCTGTCTACTGGGGCCATATCCATCTCACACACAATCCTATGGAGACACAAGTCAAACAAAACCTTTGTTATGGTACGTTTATTACAATGCTGATGCTACTTATGTATATACTGTATATTTACTTACTTACTGTAAATATACTTACTGTATATTTATATAACATGACTAGGCCATTAATGACTTTTAGAGTTATGGAATATTCTTTCCCTTGGAAATCTGCTTAGCATTTGGGTGCTTGATTTAATCTTAACACTGCTATGCCCTTTATTGATTTATTTTCTACTTTAAATAAACTGTTCAATTACAGTTTATTCATTGGATTGCAGGGCACATCCAAACATCGACCCTTTTCTGCTACAAACTCAAAATGAGCCTTCCACGCCCACTGACGGCAGTTGGAACTACTGCAGGAAATATACAACCTTCTACTCTGTGGGTACGATTTTGCTTTTGCCTGAGTATTGCTAGATAAAGAATCCTGCTTTCACAGCAACATGGTGAAGTGCACATATCTATTTTCTTCCTGAAAATCATGTCTAATGTAAACTACCTTTAGCTTTAATGCTATGATGTTATGATAACATTGTGTTATGTTGCTGTGGCAGCCTGCTCCAAACATTTTATAGCTTTATCTGTTCAACAAACCTGGCTGTCGGATGTGCAGCCTGTAGCTATAGCTAGATGTCTTTGCTAGACGAATGAACACAGTGAACACAAATATGCAGAGGACACCCATGTTTTCTCCTAACAGATGCAATGGAATGCATTGGGAACTACCAACTTCTTAAAGCAATAGGTCTCTGACATGGCCCGTATTCAAACTGAGCACTGCGCGGAAAGGTTAATCACATACCAATCTATACCGCTTTGTCATACCTTGTGATCAGGTCTCACCCAGCTCAGCGGGTGTCCAGATTAAATGACACAATAAAAAGAAGAAGGATATTGATCGCCATTGCCGAGGGAGCAAAGAAGAACGAGATCCAATCAGTGTCTTGAGAGACCGAACACGCAGACAGACCAGTGAGGAGGGGTGATGGCTGTGTGTTTATCTTCTGACTCACATCTAATGATCCTGGGAGACCTGGATGGATTTACTAACTAACCAGACTCATATTTTTGTCTTTCAAGAGCTGCACTTTTGCCAGAGTCACCACCAAACGGCCTGCAACAGTATTCCTTTGTAAAGGCATGTACATATTAAACATACTGAACATGCACTCAATGCAGCGGTGTGTACTTGTGGCGTCTCTCGAATGCAGGCTATATTTCCCTCTACGCTGCTGACATTTAATGTAATTCCTTATTCTCTAGTGATTTAACAAATGCTTAACAACGCGGACACAAATCGCTTCTGCCAAATGCTTACAAACAGGAGATGTGACAGAGAGTGCCAGCGTAGGATATCACATTTGTAACCAACCCGGCCAATATACAGTCTGCTGAAAGTAATGAAACTTGACACTTCTTTTTATGAAGCAGCAGTCATATTCAGTACTGTAGCATCAGCAACGCATAAATATGTATGACTGACTGTCTTTGTCTGTTCCAGCCCGGTCCATCACGCCAAACTATGTGATTGAGTTCAAGTCAACAAAAACAACAGTCACATCGGGCCTAGAAGGAACTTTCAGACAATATGACCCCGAATGGCTTCGAGGGAAAGTCCACTTAAAAACACCATTATGAATACTTCAACCCATCTAAAGTTAGACTACTGGGGTCATCGGTTAGTTTTCTAATTTCCCTCCAACAAGGCTTTTTTTTCTTTACATGCCGATATAAATGAATTCACCAGCAGTGTCCCAATTGGATTAAAGTGCTGTCAGATGGGTGTTCTGCTGATAAATTGCCCCCCAGCCAGTTGCACATAATGAATTTCAATTACAGGTGGCCAGTTAGGCACACACGTCTGATATACGTGCATGTCATCATCGCTGTCTCTGGCTTGTAAATTGTCATGCTACAATACCAAATCAAAAGACTGCTTCCGTTCTCCGAACAGGTCACATGCACCTGCGTGTGTGTGTGTGTGTGTGTCTTGTACACGTGTGCCGTACAACACGTGCACGTGCAGGTGCACAGTGTCTGCGGTGTGGTGATGAGAGTGGGTGTGAGTTACGACGTGCACGGCCTGAGCTCTTCCGTTATTGAGGGCACAAGTAGGACACAGGCAACGGTTAGGGTTAAGGGCTCCTCAGAGAAGCATGACTCTGCCAGCCAGCTCTGTGTGTGTGCGGGTGTGCGTGCGTGTGTGTGTGTGTGTGCGTGTGTGTGTGTGTGTGTGTGTGCACGTGTGTGAGTGTGCGTGCACTTATGAAAAAGTGTGTGCAAACCAACACTGTTCTCAAATTCTTTACATGGCTCAGCCCGGGCCTATTCCTGTTACAGGCTCTTCAGGTTAAACTACCATACAGTGCTGGGTGGGTCTCTCTCTCTCTCTCTCTCTCTCTCTCTCTCTCTCTCTCTCTCTCTCTCTCTGTCTCTCTCTCTGTCTCTCTGTCTCTCGTCTGCATGGTTACTGTAGCTATGGGCGGGGCGGGTAGTTAGGAGGTATAACAGGTCACGTTCTATTAGTTCTGGGTGGAGCAGACAAGGCTGTAAGGGGACGCATGCATAGCATGGGGCAATTAGGGAGACAAACACAAGTAAACATGCACAGATGCTGTGGGAGTCTGGAGCTGGTGTGTGTGTGTGTGTGTGTGGAAGGGGGGGAAGGTCGGGGGCCCGGGCAGCTTGGATTTGCGCCAATCTTCATTAAAGAGAGGGAGAAAACTCTGGTCTCACTATGCTAAATGCTAGATGCTACTGTAGATGCTAATGCAGGAAAACCTCGGGCTAGATGATTATCTGCTTTTAATGAATGTTCCTTATCTTTTCAGTCTGTACTGCAGGTAGGAATTGCCTTACAGGAGAACAAGCTACTTTTGTTATTTGTGTGTTGTTTGCGATAGTCCAGCTAATAATGTACTGTATAGTTAGCTAATTGTAACATTCCTGCATTGCAATTAAATTAGGTATTAGCATTGTTATGCAAAAACGCTTCCGTACAGTATACAGGCACAATTACAATGTAAAAAAACAAACCATTTAAAAACCTAATGCAATTAGAGTACAAATGCTACATTAAACATGTTATATCCGTTTTTATTCCACACACAGTGAGTAGCTACCGTACAGTAGGAACTACTTGTGTGAGTGTGTCCTATGTGACATGACTTACTGTTCAGCGACGACGTAGCCTTCCTGTATGGGGGTACACCGCACCCCAGCCACCTCCACATTCCCCACCATGTCAGAGAAGGCCAGGCCCAGGTTCACGCCATGGATGGTCACTCTGGTGCCTCCGTCTGGAGGACCAGCTACTGGTGTCACCTGCATGGTACAGAGCAATACGCATCAGGCAGTGTCCTAGTGCAGTAAAAACATTTTGAAATGCTCTTTCACATAAAAACAGGACACAAAATCTGACAAGAATTGTGGCCACTATCTTGATTTCAAAATGTTGCAATATGTCGAGTAGGCTTTGTAGTGTACAGTAGGCTATAAACATAATTGATATAATGTCGTAAATAATATGTCATAAGGATACATATGTTCTGGATTGTGAATTTCTGATTTGTTCATCTGTTTGATATGAAAGTTGTTATCCATGTTTTCACACTTTTTTGAACAATTCTTATAAAAACTTAAACTGATGTAGTGTGTAAAAAAACAAAACGTTTTACAACATTAAGTAAGTACAACCTAAGCTGGTTGTACTTACTTAATGTTGGAAAATGTTTTATATCATTAAAAAAAAAACAACAACATTTCTTCACCTCAATTTTCTGTAAAACCTGAAGATATTTTCATGATTTTGCTAAACCAACAATGCTGATATGACTAAGTAAATTCAGTAACAGTTTATTTGAAGTTTGTTCATTAAGACTGACATAAAACTGTCTTGGGTAATGACAAGTTGTCATGACAAAGACAAAACAGGTTATATCATCTTGGTCAATGTCAAGTTGTCATGACAAAGACAGATCCCAAACAATGTCAAATTGACATTAAACATGACATTATTTACCGAATTGCAGCTAATAACAACAGTCATAAACATTCATTAATGTTCATGACAGGTATCGTGTCATGGTTATGACAGTGTTATGTCGGTCTTAATGAACAAACTTCAAATATGCGCATGTGCATTCCTATGGGTGTCTGAATAGTAAACATGATTTTAAAGCCAGACTAACTCTGTGCATTTAGGTTAGAACATACATAAGTTATGAGTTACTGAAGAGTACCACCATGTCTCAATAACCTAATAATGTAACCTTTATTTCACCACACAACCCCTCATGCACACACACACACACACACACACACACACACACACACACACACACAGAACATAAACAAATGACCGTGTAACTCTTTGAAATCTTCAAAACAATTCACGGATTCATCTCGGCAGATTAACCAACCGTTTCAAACAAAACTAGAGGGATAAATGCCTGCTCAGTGCTGATGTTGCCATGGCCGATAAAGCTACAGTTAGAACGGCTGTATAAGTGCTTATTGCAGACCCTCTTTTAATAAAATACAATATGGCCGCACAGCACGACCTTGGCACGGGCTGCCATGCTGCCTTCTGTGAGTCAGAACCCCATTGAGGCTCGGACCTGGCCAACACCCAGCCATCCATACAAGGGAGGAGAAGAGAAGAGGAGAGGGGAGAGATCAACAGAGACGAGAGAGAGAGAGAGAGAGAGAGAGAGAGAGAAAGGCAGCAGGGAAGATATGGCTGTCTCCTTGCTATGTGAAACCTCTGGTACCATGTGAATTCAATCAATATGGTATTACTGGCAAAAACGAGCACTTTAAACCCCTCCCCCCTCCGCTACGGTTAGCGAGCCGTAACCCCGCCACGCGAAACCGACCCTTCGAGGGGTTGCCGTAACCGCCCCTCCCCGACGTCTGAAGGGCACTGCAGTGTGCTCCCCAGCGGTACCACGGCATTGTAATCTAGATTCAGTGGACATTAATTGCCCTGGATGTAAAGCAAGTGTGTCACTGCAGAGCCTCCGGCTCGGGATCCATGAATCTCGCTGTGCTGCTTTCAGAAGGGCGGGGATGGGGAGTGGCTAAATATATCCATGCCAGGCTACCAGCAGCAGCTAGTCCAGTAGACGGTAGGTGGTTACGTAAGAAGTGTAAGGGTCCGGGGACAAAGACACAAAGACAAAGAGTGGTGAGGGAGGGGGGGGGGGGGGACGACACGTGAGATGGAGGAATTCTCTGAAAAAACAGGTACCAGGAGCAAACACTGTGAAAAACATATTAGGGAGAGAGCGAGTGATTGAAGCAGTAACCCTATAGAGAAGGAACGCGAGTGCCACTCCGTCCCATTGTGTGGCTCTGACAGGTGAGATAGGGGGAAGGAGAAGGGGGGAGGGGTAGACCGATGTGGCGCAGTATCACAAATGAGCCTACTAAAAGCTTGCAGGACCTCTTTCTCCGTCCTCGGGGACTGTAACGGAGCCCTTCTCACGCTGGGCTGAGCTGGAGGAAGCAAATGGAATGCTACATGCATGAACCCACTGGCGTGAGACAGAGAGAGGCTCGATTCATACGTGGGTCACACAGGAGCTATGCCGCTTCAAAGAGGCAGGATGTCGCCAACGTCTTTGGGCTCCTCTGTTTGTCGTTGCTTCAGTGGGTAGATATCCTGCTTACCACATGCTTCTGCTCACAGGGAACTCTTTGGTTCGTTGATTTCTCTTTTATTCTGTATTCTCTTTACCCCGGGCTTCCCTAGGGCTAGGTGACGTATCTGGGGACTCTATGGGGACTCCAAGAGGAAATGGGAGACCCTGTTAGACTGCGCCCTCAAGTGCCCCCTCCATCCCTGCCCAAACCAACAAAGCCATGTCACGCTGTTCATGTAATCCTTTTAAGAGAAGCATCTCCACCCGCCTGGCTGGGCACACTGTCAGTGGATGCTAATTCACGGAGAAGAGACAGCTAGCTAGCTTTGCATGCTTCTCTCCAGCGTCCTTCCATAGCTTTCATTCTAGAAACTTACTCTACCTTTGTTGCCCCGCTCTGGGATCATAGCAGAGGCAAGACACCACAACAAGCACCGGGCGAGTAAAGAGATGACCTACATTGAAAAGGCGACAGTCGTGTTGTAATCCATGAGAGACCCTTCCAGAAAGGAATCACTCTTTACTAGCTAATCTCCTAGTTACCCACCCAAGACACATTAGCAATTCGCTAACAACTAAACTGGCAATGAAGAGTGAAGCAATGGAAAGACGACAATGGAAAGGGACGGCAAAAAATAATGCTGACAATACTGTACGTTGACAGCCGGAGGGATGCCTGTCAGTCCGACAGGCAGCTTTGATCAAGTCAGTTGAAGTAATGTTGGAGAAAGCAGCAGCCATGATCTAACTCAATGGAGTGAGAGGCTAGTACATTACACAGCCAGCTTCCCTGAGGCTGTGAGAGGTTAGCATATTAGCTGATGCACGCTGGTAGTTGACGGTCTGCATTTTAATGCCTGAAGGCAGAACGGATAAGAATACAGCAACGCAAATAATGGCTAATCCTTAATAGCACCCACTACTGTTCAAATGCACAGTATCAGCATTCACAAGTCATTAGCAAATGCTAATGTACCGTAGCTCGCTTTCCCTCCACATTGGTTCACTGCCATAGTAAACCGATGCGTGCATAGACATAGTCCAGCAGTAGTATTTCTTCAGCAGTAGCTGGATATGTTTCTTTAAAAGTTCAATTG
This sequence comes from Forbesichthys agassizii, assembly GCA_026546735.1. NCBI lineage: Eukaryota > Metazoa > Chordata > Actinopteri > Percopsiformes > Amblyopsidae > Forbesichthys > Forbesichthys agassizii. Next base: position 52,869 of record JAODLL010000025.1, on the reverse strand, counting down.
TCCTTGATACAATTTAGGAGCTTGCAACTAATCTCATTGTCTTTGGTCTCTGCTCCGACTAGTGCAAGCGTGTCACATTTTATTGTAACTAGCATTTAATGGGCTTGATAAAAACCCTACTGATCACTTGTTCATGCACAAAACGACATCCTAAATTCTTTATGGTGTCTTAAATGTCTTGTAGGCAGGCGATGGGCCATGATGAAATGAGTTTTAAGCAGACGAAGGGAAAGTCTGACAGTGACAAGAGTGGGTGGACAAGACAGTGTTTGGCTTTGTAGGATAATGCAGTTTAGCTACAATCTGTAGACTAGGCTCCTCAATAATAAAGAGCTATTTTGTATAGAGAAACACCACCCTTGTATCCTGAAGAACATACATGTTCTGAATGTCATGTTCCCTCATTCTGTCTGAATGTACACATAATATGTGACAATAAATGATACAGTACAGGATTGAGAGTCCGTGTGGGTCTGAATAAGATACTTGCATCCTTGTGCTGTTAAAATATCGCCCATAAGGACGTTAGTACATACAGTAAGGGAGAGCAAGAAGCAACGTCTACAGGGAGAGCGATAAAGCATCGTGTTCAGCGCTACAAAGAGGGTTCTTTGCCTTAAAACTCACAAAAAAGCAAATGCCGAGGCATATTAGGAATAATTTGTCTGATGCCTCTAATGTATCCCTCCGACTCCCAGCGTCATTTGATGTTGTTCCCTCTGCTGTTAGCTGGGGCTTACATCTCTTTAATATTAATGAGCCCTGGTGGGAGGCACCGTGGCACTTAATAGAAACATTAATTATTCAAAAGCCATGTGTTCTGGTAGCCACGTCTACTAATGTGCTAGTATGTATACAAATCAGCTCATGACAAAACCACATGAATTGAGAATTCAGCACACCACATTCTTCCCATTCCAAAAGAAACGGTAATGGCTTGATGGCAAGATGAAAGATGTGGCTGAAGAAATCAGCAGTAATGCAAATGCAAACTTGATACTGTATGGTTCAACGAGATGGGTTGGTGGAACAGTACCTCCTCCTTTTGACCTACTTCACTGTTATCCCGTAACCTCTCTTAACCCTGGGTTATTGATTCTCATATTTTCCTTAATACGTTCCTAGATTTTGGTTTTCCCAATTAGGTTTTCTTTTTCTCCCACTTCTTCTCAGCAATAAACATGTTCTCAGGTTCTACAGCATAGGCCGATGTCTTCAAGATGGAAATGTAAACTTTTTTCACTTCAAGGAAGTTAATGCGCTTGTTCTCAGGTTATTCCTATTCTACGGGCTTCATTTCACATCTTGAATGGTTCACCCGTCAATAACTCCTCCAGTTTCACCATTATGTTCTGTTATTTTGTTCTTCTTGTGTTTGTGGAGCATGGGTGAAGGTCTGGCCTTGGTAATGGTGGCATTGCTAATGAAAACAGGTCTGAATGAGATATGCCTCACATGCCACAGAATGGTAAATGGAGAACATAATGGCATTACACAAGAGCATAACTTCATTTGCCAAGATGAGTCAGGGAGATGATACACATGAGTGAGGCATGGCAGTAAGACAAAACATAAAGATGAATTAAAGGGAAGCGCAGTGTGGTCTTTAATCTGTGTCTCCCCACTCCTATTTTTATCAGTGCACAGTACAGTACAAATCAATTGACCTATAGTGGCTGACATCACATTTTATTAGCCTCCAGTTAGCAGTGATATGTGGCAGGGGAAAGGTAATGTGTGGAGATAGAGGGGTCTGGTGGGTTCACAGCAGCGCAGCGGTGCGTTACCAAACTAATTAAACAGCACGACCTAGCATGACAGCTGACCAACTGCACTGGATGCAAATACAACCACCCCTCAACGCCCCCCTAATAAAAAAAGAACAAAAAAATAAACAAGAAAGAAACTAAAGCTGCCTACACAAGCTATTATGGAAAAAACACAAATCACTTCCTAGGTCATGACCTCTCTGCAATCGGGGTAGTGACACACACTACAGTTACAACTACTGCGACGAAAACATCAATAAACCCATAGACCTCCTCTTTATGTATGTGCAGCAGATTCTAGGGGGAATAGTTACTTATTCAACGTGACTGGTCTCTTTAAAAAAAGGCTCTTTCTTATAGCAGAATTAAGCTTTTATCTAATCCTCAACATCAACATAAATCATCGCTATGAATTCACGCTTTGTTCGCGGAAAAATAGATTAGGTAAATTGTTCCTGCTAGAATAGATTAATCCGCCATTCAATTCCATTTTTCCAAAACACATTCTCCCAAGCTTCTCTTCATCTGTTCTCAAGTTGCTCCACTTTCATAGTTTTAGAATGTATTTTAAATTCAATTTTTAACCCAAAATGTTAAACTATCCTACATTAAACACAGCAACACATTGAGTCATACATACACACATACTACCAGTGCATAGTTAACGTCATTGTTATAGGTACATTATCGAGGAACAACACAAATGAATGGGAAATGAGGATAACACTGATCCGGTTCCATTCCACAACAGGTGATATTTTCCTGTATGTCAGATGAGGGCCAAATATTGAGCTGAGAAAGCTAGAGTCACATGTTTAACAAAAGTTCAAATTCCACTTTGATGTAGACACACACACACACATACACCCTGTAATTACAAACATTGAAAATAACCTTGTGAGGTGGCCCTCAACAGGATAACACATTTAAATCTATGGGCTGGCATCTGCTGCACCCAGCCACAGAGAGAGGGCAGATGTCAAAGAGACAGGCCTTTAAATGGAACCTCTCTGCCCATGTGTGTGCGCGCATGTGTGTGGTGTGTCTGTCAGGATCTCTTGCCCTTGCATAAGCCCTAAAGGAGAAACTAGCCGCGGAGAAATGCACATGCACATTCATGTACACAAACAAAAAAACTCCCTCTCTCTCTCTCTCTCACACACACACACGCATGCACACACACACACGCACTCACACACACACATGTACACACACATACACAGATAAGCATATACTTTTTCTCTCCAGCTAAAACAAACACCAGATGCTGGCGCACTAAAAGAGAGAACGCCAAAGCGAGCGATAGAGAGGGATATAGATAGCATGAGAGCGAGCAAATACATCTCTGCAGGCACTAAGTGGGGCCAGAGCCCCGGGGAGGCTCCTACAGACTCATTCTCATTCATCCTGGGTGCAGAGGAAGGCAGCGAGCGAGCGCACAAGAGCTGCCTCTCATGCCAAGTCTCTCCATGCAAATCAGATCGTTCCTGCTCAAGGGCTTTGTGTCGCTGCTGAGAACCATGCTGCTATCGTCCAAAGAGATGTACAGAAATATTTAAGTAGCCTGTGCCAAGACACGGTCTTTATTGACGGGGCTTTTGTGGCTGTGTGCTACGCTAAATTCAACAGTTACTTAGTGTTGGGACTGTAACAGCAATAACCTAGTGCATTGTTAGAGGTACACTGTTCAACTTGTGTTCGGAATTTGGCACGTGGTCGAGACAAGCCGGAAAAAATCGGTCGTTTTGGTTTAATACGTCTTAAAATGCATGCCACTCCTAAGCAAAACAGTGGCATGCACTCCTCTTTGCTCCTACCCATGAAGCAGATCTTAAACGCTTCTCTACCCCTCCCTCTAGGGTTGTCCACACTGTGCAGTTAGGTTATCAAAATATAAATAAGTATATATTTGTATATTTATATTGGGCAGGCAAAGCAACATCACTTCCTAATACATATCATATCATCAGTTTTCCAGCATACCATTCATATGCCTCACAGTTCAGTACGGTACTGTTGGTTTCACAAGGGCTAGCAAATACTAATTCCAGTAATACTGCAATAAAACATATAGAATAGAAGCTGTGCATGTGATATAGTGCTACAGCCAACTATAGAGACGGTATGGGTACGAGCTAGCGTTAGCATAGCGGACTAGCGCCTATACTGATCGCATCAGGCGTGAGTGGGAGAGCGAATGAAAGGCCAGGCCCACCACACTGACCTCGGTGATGCGTGGGTTGGTACACTTGACATTCCTGCTGGACAGGTCCAGCCAGCGGGTGGTGTAGGGGTTCATGGGTGGGCAGTGGTGCCGCAGGGTGCAGCGACCCTCCCCACTGCACCAGCCGCACTGGAACTTCCTGTCCGCCTTGAGACACATGCCACAGCTGTCCCGCTGAGCCGCGCACTTGTACAGGTGCACTGTGGGATTGCACAGGAGTTATGTTAGCATTCGCACAGAGGAAATGGCTGAAAGGAAGATGAGGAGCGTTATTTATTCATTAATTTACTGTATGCTATATGTCGGGTCTGCCATGAGCAGCGCTTGCCTGGAGGATATTTCTCTAGTAAAATAAAGGAGTATGTTTTGTACACTTGGCGGTTTTCATAGGTGATTTGTTTTAAGCGAGACGGGCATATACATAATAAATATACACTGTAGGGAGGGAAAACATAAAGGGGCAGGTGGAAACAAAGAACCAATAAATGAAACATGTCAATACAAACAGTATGTTCATTATCGGCATCGCTCCATACCTTGGATGTTCTCCGGGTTATCGATGATGAAGTTACCGTTCCACACCACCGAGAAGTCCACGGGCAGCTCGCTGATTCTCATGCCTTCGTACAGATACTGCAGGCCGAGAGTGGGCAGGGGGGATGGGGATAGAAATGTGAAACTTTGAGTGATGCATCGTCTGAATCCCACCACCCCACTTCTTCACGTTGCCCCCCAGTTACCCAAGATACATCACCACCCCACCTGCTGGCTACACAGGTTCATTTTTCTGAAGGGGCGAACCAAGGTAATGATTGTGAAAGTAATATAGTAATGTAACCATCCATCCATCCATCCATCCATCCATCCATCCATCATCATCCGCTTATCCGGAGTCGGGTCGCGGGTAATAATAGTAATGTAGCTAGTCACGTACATATTATAACTTTTTGAAGGAGTATTAAGTAAATATTAACTTATTACTATTTCTAAGTAACTTGCCCCACACTGCCAATGACAAAGAACAATATATTTATCCATGTGTGTTTGTACAGTCTGTCTGTCTGTCTGTCTGTACATCCAGTACATCCTTTCACCATTTATCCATAACTACCTCCACATACACTGCTGCAACACAAAGACCTCCCCCCACCCCAAAACACACACACACACACACACACGCACACACACACACACGCACACACAGTCAGCCTACCGAGCTGTTCTGACACTGGACACTGGAGCTGTTGAAGCGCAGTGCGGTGACGCGGTGGCTGACCCCTTGGATGTGCAGGACACACTCGTAGCCTCGCTGGCCGGACTGTGGCTGGGGAAGGTTCCGGGCCTTCAGGGTGATAGGCTTCACCTCCCCGGCCGGGATCAGGATGTCCTCGGAGCGGACCAGCTGGGGACAGTCCTGAGAGCCAACCATGGGGTTATGCTTTGGTGGTGTGTGTACTGTAGATGATATACTTAATATAGCGCCCTCGTATCTTTGGTTCTTAACCAGCATATAGGAAGCTGGCAGACAACGTCATACACATTCGGAAATACGTACACATACACACATGCAGGCAGCTACGGAACTGTACACAAACTAACTAACTAAACACACACGTAATACATTTTTTAGTTCATTCATTTTAGCTTTTTTTTTTAAGTTTAAGTTTACTACCTGACTTGATTGACTTGGTCAAAACGCTCTGCTGTCATTGGTGAGCAGAGCTCCCCCTGACTCAGCACATAATAGGCTGTTAAGCGCCGCCAATACAGAAATAGAGGGCTTAGATGGCATGTCTTTGTGAAGACATGGCCTGAGGCCGACACAAAGCCAGAGAAAGAGAGAGAGAGAGGTAGGAGGAGAGAGAGAGAGAGAGAGAGAGAGAGAGAGAGAGAGAGAGAGAGAGAGAGAGAGAGAGGCAAAGACAATTAAAGATAGCAAACTGACAGGCACAAAGAGAGTAGAGACTCGGGTGTGTGCATGCATTGAGAGTCGGGGTGCTGGCGGCACATTATGAGGAGAGAAGTAGTAAAGTACTCATAAAGTAGGGGACGTGTGTGTGTGTGTGTGCGTGCTCCACCTACCTCGGTGGTGTTCACCCGCCCCTCCTGGAAGGAACAGCTCGAGGGGTCGTGAGTACACAAGTTGCGGTATTTGCACCAGTGGCAACGGAAGGCACTGTTCACACACGACAAGCACCTATACACACACACACACACACACACACACACACACACGCACCAGAGTCAGGAGAAGGGACTGCGTCAAGTAGTATGTGTGCATGTGCATGCTTTTGTGCGTGTGTGCGTGTGTGTGTGTGTGTGTGTGTGTGCACGTGTGGCTGGTAACAAGAGGGACATAGTTAGCATCCCCAGTGAGTACATGCTGTCATCTTATGCCCTTGGGCCTTGGCACCACAAGCCTACAACACTGCCAGTGCCAAGATCCCTGCACATCCATTTCTCTACTGGCATGTATTGTTGCCCTGCGTGTCACATGTACGTGCGCGTGCACGTGTGCATGTGTGTGTGTGTGTGCGTGTGTGAGACACAGAGAAGCGGGAATGTAATGAGGACAAATAAGACACTGGCACAGCTTGATCCTGCAATTACCATCAGCCATGTATTGTTGGAGTGCTGCTGTAATTATAGGCTGGTGTGTGTGTGTGTGTGTGTGTGTGTGTGTGTCACGAGAGGGGGGGGGGGGGGCATACATATTTCCTGGATATACCCCCCCGCCGTGTACATTTAGGTGGATGGATCCCTGGAAGGGAGGAGAGAAATACCCTATAGACAGGGATTCTATATAGAGATAATCTACTGTGAGTGCCGCGGCAATTTTGACGTGCTAGATTGGACGGTGTGTTCACACCGAATTGTTCAGACTACATAGCTAGCATGCTAACATGTTAGGCTAGTGTGACAGTCATGTAGCTTTGCTCTCTCTCTCTCTCTCACCCCCTCCCTCACACACACAAACACACACATTCTGTGAGGAAAGGTTGAATTATGCATCCTTGTTTGTTCTGAAATATTAATCAGTGCAAAGGCTTCTGGCAAGCGCACGCTAATTCAGATGTATAGGCCAGACTCACCTTCAGGATGGGGGAGGGGGGGGGGGGGGGGGGCGAGAGAGAGAGAGAGAGAGAGAGAGAGAGAGAGAGAGAGAGAGAGAGAAAGAGAGAGAGAGAGACGCAGGAGATGTCTGTGTGTGTGTGTGTGTGTGTGTGTGTGAGTGTGCCATTGCTGATTAGCTCAGCTGATGTGGAAGGTGGTAATTGCTTCCTGTGCCGCTCAGACAGCACACAACCATCTTACAACAAAAGAAGAAGTGAGTTGAAGCTACAGGGCAATGGGTGTGTGTGTGTGTCTGTGTGCCATGCATATTCATGTCTATGTGTGCATGTGTCTACGTGTGCAAGTGTGCGTGTGTGTGTGTGTGTGTGTGCGTGTGTAAATTTTGTTATGCATTTTGTGTGAGTTAATCCCCATTTGCAACTATGTATGTGTGTGGATTAGCTCGCGTTTGTGTTTGCGTGTTTATACTCAAATATACACATGCTTGCATTTACATGTATTTGTATGTGTGTGTGTGTGTGTGTGTGTGTCGGTGTATATGGTACAGTAGGTGCGTATGTACAGTGTGCGTCTCCTTTTCCCAGGAGAAGAGACCATAAGGAGGGCCATCTTGTCTTGGAAAGATGGGGGATAATAGCAGGATAACGTGACACACTCATAGGTTAGCAAAGAACCCTGGATCTCACACAACACAGTTCTGGCTGCCGTAAAACGCATCAAGAAAGCATTGCGACCCGTGCTCATGGGGATTCAGTTCAACATCGCTCATTTGGGGACAGACAGCCGTGAAATCAGCCGTCAAATCCCGGCTGTAGCAGCGTTTGTGGTTGTGTGTGTGTGTGTGTGTGTGTGTGTGTGTGTGTCGCGTGTGTATTTATCAGTGCAGGACTGCGGACACTTCCTGTTCCGGCGTTCGGCGGGGAGCAGCTGGCGATCAGATTCCATTAGTCTTTTTACATGGGGATATTTTTAGGGCTCACGACACTGTGGGAGCAGCCAAGGTTAAGGACTAATTGTAACCAATTCCCACAGCATTGATTCAGTAAAGGAGCGTTGGCACTGGCACGTTGCTGTTATCAACGGAGAGGGAATACATGTGGAGAATGAATGAGAATGAGAGAGAGAGAGGGAGAGGCGGAGAGAGAATGAGAGAGAGAGAGAGATGTAGAGAGCAACACTCACAGTTGGTGGATGCTGCAGTTGTAGAATTTGACCTCGGTGCTTATCAACATTTGACTGGTCTCCTTCGAATTCAACCGCAGCTCCACACCTGACCAGTCTGAGACAGAGAGGACAAATATTTACCATACATGCATACAGGATACAATTGATTTACCTATAGTATTCTGTTTTGTTTACAAAAAAAAAAAAATCCTACCCCGTGATATTAAATTCCTATTTCCATATCTCCTGGCATATACAGTAGCTACAGTATATCCATCATAATGCGAGAACACAATATATATACAATACTGTAAGAATGTACTATTCATCCCAGTTGCTGCACATAACAATGGCTGTTACACTGTGAGCCCTTTCCAGCATTGTCCCGCATCACCTTATCTGTCCACCGGTGGCGCAGCAGAGCACCAGTGGCTGGCCGGTATGACAAGGACCCCCTTTGCCCTTATGGCACAACAGCACATGATTTAACAACATATGATAACACCTGACCTGCCTTCGTTTACATTTGAGCATTTAGCATTTGACACAGGACGGGTGCACGTGTGATACGATCGCATGCGCTAACATGTAGGCATAATGTGAAACATCACAGGTGCACCGTGACACTGATGCTGATAGCAGGTAAATGTTCACACCGTGTCTTTGTTATCCATCACACTGATGAATAAAGCGCGTGCCCCCATTACAGCACAGTCACGTGGGACAATGTTGTATGCAGGGAGGGTAGATGAAAGAAGACGCAGGTGAACTGAAGCATAGTTGTATGTATAAACTAAAACACAGAGTTGCGTAATTAGATGCATTTTCTGCCTGGTATGTTGTTGAATAGAGACAGAGCTGGCTGTGCCTTCCCCTATAAAAGCCAATCTTTCCTCCCGCTCACTGAGAATGCAGACTTCATTAATGTGTGCGTCTGTCTTTGCGTGCGTGTGTGTGTGTGTGTGTGTGTGTGTGTGTGTGTGTGTGTGTGTGTTCACGTGTGTGTGTGTACACTGCGTGCTGAGGCTCAGATGACATTCAGTGTGTAGGAGGCTTGAATGACCCACTGTGCACTGTTCTCTCCACAGCACCTGTTGGGATTCAGAATGCGTTTCACACAAGACCGTGTAGCCAGGCAGGCAGGGCTGTTATGTGTCTCCGAGCCAAGCAGCATTTGTCTAACAGGAGCTGGACGATTCTGTGCTTCCTGTCCATGTAAACTCTGCCTGTATGAGATTGTCTGTTTGTTCTCGGACAGGCTTATTATTCGACACTTCAAGACTTGTGGTGTCCATTCTTCAGGAACACTATTATTCTCAAAGCATCTCCTCTCATCTCCTCTCCTCTCCTCTCCTCTCCTGCTCACTGCCAGTGAACAAGGTGAAGTGTTATGAACCCACAGTCTAGGGAGGGAGATGGACTGATTGCAAAATGGCGGACTGTGCGGTGAGAGTGTTGGGGGTAGGGACAGACGTGGGGCGTGTGTGTGTGTGTGTGCGTGTGGTGGTGGTGGGGGGGGTGGGGGGTGGGGGCAGTGTTGGGATTGGCTTTCGGCGGGGATTAGCTGACATTTACCTGGGGGAGAAAGCCATATTAGCGCTCAGTGCACCACTCCCCACGGGAGCTCTGGGCAAACACGGATGTCATTTGCTTAGAGGAAATGGGGGTTACCGCGCCCCAGAAAACACACAGAGATTTCCATACGCACTGCACATTATATATTATTCAGACTATTCAGGTGGTGCTCAAACAACAGGTGTTTGTTGTCAAACAGCAGGTGTTAGTATTCCTAATGACCTATGTATTTGTAAATTAATGGCAACCACAGCCAGAGTAAAATATGTATAGCAAACCGCCATGGTGATATGAAAGCTAGAAATGTCATGAAAATCCAATAAATACTTTATTAGGGGTTATTTTGCTATCAGTGGATCTGTATTTTATATTTGACGACGTTTGAAGAAACAGTGTTCTCATTACTCTCTGGGAAATAACATTACTTTAATGGCTACTCGCTTGTACCAATTGAATGTACAATTCACAGTAAAGCAGGGGGTTGTTTTCTTCCTACTAGTTCCTTAAAGTACAGGCCTACGTTTCTCAAGCCAACTGTGTGCCTGGGCTGTGTTGTTACCAATCAACCCCATCATCATCACAGTCAACTGTCCACGTCAGTACTCCCCTACATAGCTAACATGCTAACATGTTAGGCTAGTGTCCATTAGCGGCAATAATAGGCCGCGGGGTCCCGATCTGATCCCCCATCAGCCCTAATGGGCTCAGGAGATGCACTGAGCACACTCCAAGACCAGCAAACCGGTCCTAAGGCGGTGGGGGATTTACTAGACAGACACAGTCCGAGTGAGGGAGGGGCGATGGATCAATAGGGATGGACGAGATTGTGTGTGTGTGTGTGCGTGTGTGTGTGACTGTGTTTGTGTGTGTAGACTGGCGACGAGCAAACCTCATTATCAAACAAGCCAACAAAGTGCTTGGATTTGAACAAAGCGGTGGTTTTGATGTGTGTAAGCTCTGCTGTGTTTTGGATCAACTTTGTAAACCTTCATGTCACATCCATGGTCAGTGTCAAATAGAATAGAGCGTGTTTATTGTTAACTGTGCGTGTCTCCTACGGCTGTGTGCATCTACCTTGGTCAGTTGGGATGAGGGGGACATCTTTGGCTGCCGGAGACACACAGAGGATTTGATTTCCGTTGACTTTTCCCTCCACCTCAGTCAGATTGCCGAAAGAACAGGTGATGCCCGCAGAAAGATCTGGAACATTGCTCACCTTCACCAGCAGCTGTACACAGGGGCAGCAAAGGGTTTTACTGTAGCTGCTGTAGCCAAACGTTACAACTGGGGTTACTAATGATAGATTAAAGAGATAAATGGGCTTCATTACCCTGAATTTCTTAAATATGTACTGACATTGGGGACGTCAGTCATTGTGAGCAAAACATGAAATTTAAAAGAAACAGTAAATGTTAGCTCAAAATAGTCAGCTATTATACAGTAGTCATTACAATATGGCTTTTGGTTATGTACTCTATTTTTCACCTAGGTCCAATAGTTTCTCTACAGAGTGATGTGATTTCATCAGTGTTAGATTAACTGGAATGGCGATCTGAAAATATGATTTGTTGGTTCCTTGTTCTGTGAATTTCAGTTACACAAATTCATGAAATGCAAGCAAAAAAAAAAATAAAGACACATTCACACAAACACATTCATAGTTACACACACAAATACACAGACGTTTGAAGTGATTCTCTCGAGAGGTGACATGGAGGCTAGTGTTCAGCTGCTCTGCCTATAAATAAATGTATTTTGCGTGCAGGGTGTGTGATCTGGCTTTCCAGCCAAGAGAGGCCGCCTGGATAATTATCACCATGGCATTTCACAGCCTTGTTCTATTAGCTGTTATTTTAGGCCATCGCGTTTGAAGTTTCCTTTTGTTTTATCTGCCTCTAACTAAACACCGCAAGGCAGCTGGGACAGGCAAGTGATCTAACTAGCTAAACTGCAGGCTTTTCATCACTTGCTGAATGTCTCCGTAACAAACAGTAATGACTCCTTACCTTGCTGGTTTTACATGCAGCCCTTTACGCAACACGAATGAGACAATAGTAACAGAAAAGTTCAGAAAACTAATCCTACAAACTATTATTTATACAATCATAGAATTGTATTACTTTGTGCATACTATACAGCACATTAAAGTTAATTCCATGGTAGCCATTTATATTCAAGTTACCATTAAGATAAATACTAATTTATGTAGTAGTAGTGAAGCTGTTACATTTATTTAACTTTATTTATTATTCATGTATTTATTCATTCATTGTTTGTGGTATTCAAAAAAAAACCAACTAATTGTGCATGCTACTACAGATAACTTCCCGCTCTGCAGCGATGCAATAATGATTTATTAATGAACATAAATGAAAATAAATCATGCACTGCAGCTTAAATTACAAAATCAGTATTGAATTGCACTTCATGTGCGCCTTTACCTTGGCACTCATGTGGCTAGATGTTTTGATTATTTGTCTATGGAGGGCCTCTCTCTTCTCTTTCACTATTTATGTTGCTTTTCTCTGAGGTGCGACTGAGAGATCCTTGATTACAGGAGTCACAGCAATCAATGTCCTTTGTTCAATACAGCATTTCCTATGCAACCTCTCACATCAATTAGCTCTCATCATTCTGACGAGTCCCGCACACATAAACACTAAAACATTACATGCACTACAAACACTCGTCTTCTACAGAGCGCGCCACATGCATGTTTGGGTGTGTTTAGCACTTGCTAGACCAACTGCTTAGTGAAGCAGTGAGTGAGACGTCAGTAATGACGGTCAATCTAATTGGCCACTGATTTTTAATAAAGGTAATTTTATTGTTTCCAGCTTGGCTTTCGCCTTTCAAGCTTGGCTGGTGGTACCCAACTGAAGAGGCTTTGTTGTCATGGAAATACATTTGCAAGAGTGTGTATCCTGACGCGGTGGGGAGTTGACTCGGATGTCGGCATAGCTGACATAGTTATTTAAGAACTAGCCAAAATGCACACTATAACATGGGAATGTATGGAGAGTACAACAAACTGTTTCAAATGGTGCTATACAAATAAAGTTTATTATTATTATTATTATTATTATTATTATTATTATTATTATTATTAAAGAGCTGTCATCTGCCATGCACAGCAAAGACATTCAGCGAGAGTACACTTCCAGGAATCTGATGTGTATTGATGTGAAATCAAAGCAGTAAACAAACATGTTGCAAATATTAGTGTGTGTGTGTATTAGCATATAGGTGTATTGAGTTAAGATTGGTCTTCAACCCCCCCCTCTCACACACACACACACACACTACAATACACCTTGTATGGAAATACCATCCTCAAAGCCGCAGGTTATAAAATGAAATTGTGCGCTGATCCCAGATCTAAACACATCACCGATTTGAGTGTCTTTGAGTGCCTAATGCACATCGGGAAGCATTCATAGTTAGCTTCCAGTCGTACTTTTCAGTAGACTTATTATGAACATCAGTTTTACATTGTGGGTGTCTATAAAAGCTTTTGTGCGCCACATGTATGCACCAACAAAACACTGAATAGAACTCCGAGCCTCTTAATGAAGCTCGATCAGTCCATGTTCAGTTGGGTCCATGTGGAGATACTGTATCGCAGTGTACCGTGGTGCACTCCGACAACTTTAACACCCACGCCTCCACCCACATAAACAAACATCTTGGCACGCACACACAGACACATCGACTGCGCCTCCCCACATGAATGCATGGCTATAAAGACCCACACTGAGCTCCTGTGAACCTATATCTAATGTTTATGCATCGCTCACAAGCAATACCAAGCTTTTTCGTGTGGGTAGACTCTATAGAGCAACAGATGGGACTGCATTGTTTCAAAAGCAATTAGCAGATGAGATTGCAAGTATGCGTGCGCGTGTACTTACAGGTACGCTGGGTTCTGACACGGCGATGCTGTCAGGGTACACGGTGGCTTTCACACACTGGTTGAGAGAAGCAGCAAAACGGTAGGGCTCGTCGGCACGCTCACACCGGTTCCTCTGGGAACACCTGCGACAAATGAGTGGTGACAGGGCACAGCAGGGTCACCAGTGTTGTAGAAGAAATGTACACCCAACTCACAACAAGAGCAGCCATTGTTGGAGAACAAGGGCAAGGCTAATTGGTGGAAAACTAATATCAAGTTAGGCAGAAAGTGGGAGCAACATTTCAATTAATGTGAATATGAATATGTGTGGGATTGCCTGTATATTTAACATAAATATTTGTTTTACTGTCTTCCTTCGAGACCTGAAATTCTGGAGAGCCAACCTGAGATAGGATCAGGTTGGGTCCAACTTTGAGTGTTTGGCTCCGATCTTGATCGGCTCTGACATAAACGCTATGTTTCCCGGGTAAATGCGATTTACCAACTGGACTTGATAATTCATTAATAAATATGGGTCGAATGGGTATGGGTCCATAAAAAAAAAGTATTCCACGGTACTTTTCGAGTACAGTTGTTTTACCCGACACTGTTTGTTGTCAGTTTCATTCGGAACAGATCTCAATTTAAGGGATTTTAATTCATGCAAATCACATTGGGTGAAAAATACTTTGGTTATCTACTGATCATGTCCAATTGTTAAAACCTGTGAAGACCTCTAATATGATAATAGGACAGGCAATAGTGATAAATAATAAATTATTTTGTTATTATTTCATTATTTCATTACACGTTAAAAGTACAAGTTAAAAGTACAAAAATGTACAGCAAGTCGAGCAAGATTCTATTCAGACAATAACATTTATGTGTCACCATGACACTGATATAAGTGTAGTCTTTTGTGTAGTCTTCTGTTCATCTTAGGAATTTGAATGAGTGAAGAAAAAATAAAACAAAATGAATTGCAAGTCTGAAAAAGCTGAAAAAGCAAGCAATTAGCAATCACTATACATTTTATATGATCAAATAAAGTTATCACTGTGTAGTAATACAAATAGAAACTAAAATGAACACACTGGGTTAAAATATCACACGCAACTCGTGTCAGTGTACCGTAACACATCCATGGACGTTAATAGCTGTAATAGCTCATGTCCGACCAGCTAGCCTATGGTAGTTGCGGCAGAAGACGTCTTCTGATCAAGGCCTTCGCTGAAACCCCCATGCATACCCGGCGCGCCACAGAATAAACCTGCACCGGCGTAATAGCCAGCGGCAGCGCCTCCCGTATTTAATTTAATTTGCCGCAGTCATACAAACCATAGTAGCACAGCGCTAAGCACAGCGCGCCCAAATTACATCCTTCAACCACAGCAGAGCTTTGGAGACATAACTAGTGCAAATGATGCCCCATTTGCTCGTAAGGGATCTTAATGGTGAGGGGTTGTATTTGTGTATTTGGTACCTCAAGACACTACCCCAAACACACACACACACTCAATCCACCCTTGTCGCGCATTAAAACTCTCGCCGTCTCCTCCTACTTATTAAAAGTGTGTGTTTGTGTGTGTGTGTGTGCGTGCCTTTCCTCCACCCCCATTAGACCAAAGACACTCCATCCTTGTCCAGTGTCTAGCTCTATAGTTCTCTACAGCAGCGCTGGCTAACTGGCTGTCTGGTCACACTAGCTCTAATTGGCCCCCGACAGGTCAGACGCTGTCAGAAGAGACACTGGAGCAACCTCGTCCCTCTCCTCTGTGTGTGTGTGTGTGTGTGTGTGTGTGGACGTATCATGCATTCTTAACCACACACTCTCACACATCTTGACTCGGAGCCATGTCTTCATCTCCAACCATTCTGTGTAATTATCTGTCAGAGGTTGGACACACACATCAACAGCTATATTCATGTACAGTACACACACACACACACACACACACACACACAGCTCCCTGGGGTGTTTGGAGAGCAGGGGAGTGTAGCGTGTAGCATTAGTGTAGGGGTGTGCATTTCCCCGCTGAGAGGGGGAGGAGGGGCCATTGCAGCCAGTCGTAGCATGTGAAAGCTTTTAAAAAAATGGCGACCCAGACTACTCCCCCCCCCCCCCGACCAAGCTCAATAGCCCGGAAACTGGGTTTCTACACCGTTAATTTCGCCGTTTGAGCTTTTCATCTACGTAGGTCCTCCTCTCCTCTCCATTTGACACATTTCACTTCATCCCTTCTTCTCTCTCTCTTTCCCTCCCTCCCCCCTACACTCTTGAGCTCTGACAGGGTGCGTCTACGTCTGTAATTTGCCGCTTCTCTCTTACATCCGTAATGGTGGCGGGAAAATGATACTTAATTTGCTTTCAGGTGTGGTGGTGCGGCACAATGTTTTATGCATGGCTTGTGTGTTGTGTGCGTGTGTGTGTGTGTGTGTGTGTGTGTGTGTGTGTGTGTGTGTGTGTGTGTAAAAAAGGTGGGAAAAAAAAACACACACACACAATAATGACTAGGTCATTAAGATGACAACAAAAACTCCCCATATTGAGTTTTCTCACTGCTATTTTCTCCCCTTTCCTTTTTCAAAGTATATATTTCTTTGTGTCTTTTGAAACTAGGCCGTAAAAGCCCCGACCAGCCCCACTGCCACCACTGCAGTGGAGGAGGGTCAGCCGTTGCCATGGTTTTAGTGAGCCGGCCGTAATGGCCATGTGTAGTTTGCGGCTGACCTCTCGTCTCCCTCGTTAGCTGGAGTGCGCATGGCGAGCATCTAACTCTGGCATCCTGCTTTCCCCACCTCACCAGCTCTATCATCACCCCCACACACACACACATACTCCTCTCCTGTCCTCTCAGACACTCTCTCTGTTGCCTGGCAGCCTTCTTTGTATTCCGTCACTCAACATTCCTGAGTTCGAGTCGGAAATCAAGGGAAGGGAAGCGACGTTGCGGAATGCTCAGCAGTGTTAAGATGAGGCATTCGTAAGCATCAATGCCTGACTGTGTGTAGTTTACCTTCTCTTCACTTGCTTTATTTTAACGCACACGCGCCACACGCACAGACAAACACAACTGCAATACATTTGCAGTGCACGCACGCACATACGACAAAAGACAAACAAACACATACTCGGTTCTTGTATAATAAGCTCATGACATTTTCCCTCCAAAAGCATTAGCAGCTCTGTCCATGGTGCTGAACTTTTAGCTAGTGCTAGCTAGCACTGGCTAGCTACATTATGCTACTACAGTATTACTACTCGGCGGTATCTTACTCTTACTACAATTCAAGAGTATGCTAAAAATGCACTTAAAGTGAAAAGTGTAAAGTGGCAGCTGAGTCACAGCCAATTGATATGCCTGCTAACGGTCCTGGAAGACAGCGAGTCTTGCACAATGGACAGGAAAACACAACAATGAACATACAATACAGCCGAGAAGAACAGTGCTGCTATAGTTTCTTATTCGGGTAGTCTTTGGGTGTGCCGCGATAATGCTGAGGTCTGTCTGTCTCAAGGTATGTGAAGGGCACTTTCTCTATGAGATGGGTAGCAGGAGCCCTACCTGGCAGTCTAATTCAGAGTCCCTTCCTCTAGACAGGCAATTACACTGTCATCTATTCTGTGCCCAGCTCTGACAGGCACGCACACGCACGCGCATACACACACACGCACACGCACACACACACACACACACACACACACACACAGTAAAGAACATGTAGCCTTGGAAACACATTGAATTGAATTGAAATGAATGCCCACATGCACACGCATCGTCTCAGACACATTTGTGCAAATGGACAGCTATGCAGACACTACAGACACACACACACACACGCACACACGCACGCACACACAAACATAGGAGTTGAAAAGAGAGTACTGCTTAGACAGGCAATAGGGGAAGATTTCCCCCTCTTTCTTTGTCTCTACCACATGTAGGTGCTTCAGCGAAGGTGTAAAGGGAGCATGTCTGATTGCAGCTCTCAGTGTGAGCACCACATTTAAAAACAGCAGGAGAGAGAACAGAGGGGAAGCCATGTTTAAATCACTTTCCTTCCCCTGCTATAGACCCAGGCCAAAACAACACCAAAGAACAAAGACAACGCAGTATGGCACGCAGAGGAAGAGAGAATTAGGACATGGGGCGAGCGGAGGCAGGAGGATTCACAACTGGTCACCTGTTACAGTAAGCAGAGGGGGGATATTGTCAGAATAGAGTGATTAGGGGAGCTATGAAACATGGGCTTACTACACAGACACACACACACACACACACACACACACACACACAGACACTCTTTCCCTCCCTTCACATCCCTGCTCTGTGTGAATACTGAGTAATTCAGATATGCTGTTGCATGCCTAAACAGTGTGAATATCTATTGAAAAGGGGCCGCAGGCAGAAAAGAATATAAAAACATTAGCAATGAAAAATAAATAAATACATAAATAAATAAACAAACAGGTTTTATTTTCTCTTCTCCTAGCTTCAAAGTAAACTCACAACTCAAAAAGGCATCGTGGTTTGTGAGTGAGCGGTTTGAAACACAAAGTTCACGCCACAATGGCTCCACAACGGCTTGGGAGTTCTGTCCTCAAGCAAAATGCTTGAGTCATTGAGGACGTTGCCCCGCACGACATAGAGCAGTGGAGCCCGTTCCTGCTCACTTCATCTCTATGGACATCTGGTGACTGACACACACACACACACACACACACACACACACACACTTCTAAGTAGAGCGTTTAAATGTGGGCAGAGAGAGGCCATAGAGATTGGTTCACCAAGCGGCCATTGCTCCGTGCCTAGACCCCACGCTAGCTAGGCTTCACTTGATCGAGCAGTGCAGAGAGCCAGCGAGTGAGCAAGAAAGAGAGAGAGAGAGAGAGAGAGAGAGAGAGTCTGAATAAGAGCGATAAAAGCGACAGGCGAGATAAGGACAGGGTTTGTGGGACCACTCGTGGAATCAAATAATCTGGAAGCAAACACGTTTATTCATAATTGGCTTATGACTAACACGAAGACCCCCCAACCCCCCAACGCCCCACTCCCACTGCCACTGCCACTAGCCCTCTATCTCTCTCTGTGCCCCCCGCTGCCATGTACGGGTACCCTATAATTAAATGCTACCGCCAGCCTCGTTGGTAGATAAACCTCTGCAACAGCCCGGCGGTTACATATCTAATAAATCTCGTCGACCCCTCAGCATTCTATTACGCACATCATTCATCACCGGCGGCGAGCCTATGCACGAGGAACCCATGCGAGTATTGACACACACGTGTGTTCTGATCAATATCTCATTATGTCCAGATTGGGAAGATGAATGTAGCTGGCTACAGCCGGCTAAGTGCGGCTACTGGCTGATGAGTAGGCCATTAGACACACAGGCTGACATCCACAATGGAGCCAAACGACCATTAGCACCGCTAGGCTAATTGTTGTGGCCATAGGTAAATTAGATGGGGTTTTATGGTTAGTGTTTAAGATTACACCCAGCTGGTACATCGCTGGGCCAAAAATTAACAAGTTTTAACAAGCAAAAATGTCAAATGTACATGCTTATTATTTTACTAATGGTCAAACTGCCAATAAAACTAATTAGCGTTGTTTAGCATCATTGTTTCTTAAGATTGCTGCTTTATTACAATATAGCGTTCCCGGACCAAGAGTTTCTGCCATAGCTCACTGTTTATATTCTGAAATATTACTGGGTGTGGGGATGGGGTATGTATTGTATATAGTAAGAGCTTGAGTTTCAAACCAATACAATATTAGTTTGGACCACTTGTAATGCAGGATACAAATCAACTATCTGCTCATGGTATGCTAGCTGTAGGCTCTGTGTGTTCTGAAACAAGGAGCCTTTGCAATGCGTTTGCAATGTGTGGGGCGGGGCTTCTGAGTGAGCACCCTATATGGCACTGAAGGGAGATGTGTTTGTATGCTGATAGAGTTCAAACACCAACAAGCTTTCTCCAGAATGACTGACTTAACATCTTGGGCTACATTCCAGGCCAAGATCATTCCCACCGTCACGGTGGTGATGATTTGTTTAGGATGCAGGACAAATCGGCTGATAGCATTTAAGGTAATAGCATTGATTTGTGTAAGTGGACAATATCCCCATTTCTACTGGTTGTCGACAGCCGCTGTGTGATTAAAGTGAGGAGAAATTAAAACACTAACATTAAAACAGCTGAGAAAACGAGCATTGGCTACACAAGACAAGGAGGAAAAAGGCATACTCACAAAGTGAAATATGAAGATAAAAGAGGATGGGTGTATAGCACAAAGATACAGGGTGTACAGTGTAAAGAAAAGGCTGTATTTCACTTGGAGTTAGAAGTAATACCCTCTCCAGCTTTATTGTAGATGCACTTCAGACTGACAGTGAAGTACCGCACCTTGCATTTCCCAGAGCAGCCTTCAAATGCTGACTAAGGCTCTACAGGGGCCTACTAACATAACGATATCATCACAATACACTATCGCTGATCTAGACGTGTACACTGAACAGATTCAAATAAATGTTACATACTGTGAATCTACAGCCTATCACTATGCTAGTACTATAAGGATTCAGGTTTCATTTGTTTCATAAGGGTTCAATGCTGCAACGTGCAATGTCTTGAAACAGCACAACAACAAACCCTTTCCTCCTCTACTAGGTTGGGAGAGGTAAACATGAGCTGCATTCAAATTTGCAAATGCGGTAAATATGTTTTCTTTCTACTTTTGACTTTGCTCACTTTCTGTAAACATTCCACATTGCCTGATGTAAACTGTAACCCTGAGTCCAGCGTACAGTATGCGTGTGTTTGCAGAGAACTACCGCCTCAGACCGATTGTTGTGTGTGTTCGCAAACGTTTGAGGTAAACTTGAAGCAGCAAACGGAGTGCAAAGTTGTTGCAAATTTGAACGCAGCTCAGCTAAGACTCCGAGGAACCCTCTTCTGGGTAAGGCTAGAGCTAATGTTTTCTTCAGCTTATGGCCGGGGCAGAGAGAAAGACAAGGGTATTCTTGTTTTTTGTTATCAGCCGATGACACAGGCTGCCAAGGCTCCTTCAGCTGATGAGCCAATCAAACCACTGCACCGTTTTTCACGGCCCCGTCAAAGTGTGTGTGTGTGTGTGTGTGTGTGTCATTGAACCACCCCCCCACCCCCAATTCACTTTCACTATGTTCTGTTTTCTATCTTCCCTCGTCCTCCGAGCTTGTGCTGAGCGCCTAGCAGCTGCTAGTAATTAAAGGACTTTAGAGGCTCATGGCGTTCTTGACGGGAGGACGGAGAGGGGTGGGGGTAGTGAGGTGGGAAGGGGGGGGGCATAGATAGCACCACACACACACACACACACACACACACACACACACACACACACGACGACGCCATTTCTCATCACTGTGGACCAAGCTAATGCCCTGCCGTGTTCCTAATTAGCCACATTGGTGTGGAGAGCTTCAATCAGCGTACTCACTCACACACGCACACACACACACACACACACACGCACACGCACGCACACACGCACACACACGCGCACACGCATGCACACACACACACGCACACACACGCACCCACACACATGCACAAGCAGAAAGAAATCCCCGGCGGCGGCTGCTAGGCTGCAGTGGGCTAGGAGGCGAAGACAGGGGTCAGACATTGCGGTTGAGTGCGCGGGCTGTTATATACCTGCTGAAGACTTGATTGAGATGAGACGAAATGACGTGAGGTGCAGAGCAGAGGTGCCTGTCTCGCCGTGTGTGCGTGTGTGCACGTGTGTGTGTGCAAAACATTTATAATTTCATACTGAAAAATCAACGGACGGAGAGATTTTAGGTGTGTGTGTGTGTGCGCGTGTGTGTGTGCGTGTGTGTGTGTGTGTGTGTGCGTGGGAAGGTGGGGGTTATTTAGGGAGATGCAAGGGGAATCTATCACTGATCACAGCTGCGAGTGCAGGCACCGTGGCTGACAATAAATTGACTTTGGGCTGTTTGGGATTTAGAACGTGTGTGTGTGTGTGTGTTTGTGGGTGCTCTCTTCAAGGGGATGCAGCTGCTTTCATATGGAGTGCAGTGCACACAGCCTCTTCCTACCGGCTAAACAATACATTCACATGCATCTCTGACAGCCTCTCTGAGCCAACTGTGCCGCCTACATTTACAGGTGTGTATGACTCCAATTCCACCTCTTTCCTCTGTGGCGTCATTAGCACCAACAGTGCAGGTGAGAATAGTATAGTAAACGCTAACATGCCTAACAGCGCACCTCCGCTGCTGCTTGAAGAGCCTAGAAGAGGTTAAACGTCAGGAAGCGCGGTACAATACGCCTTGTCTCGCATCTGAGCGACGTCGCGGCCGCGTTGTTTCGTTGTCACGCGCGATCACGCTCAGAGGAGGGGAATAGAGGCGGGAGGGGGGATTAGCGCAGACAGGTGGGGCGGAACTTTGTATAGCAGATGGCTGGCATGACGCGATGCTAGGCACTGACCCTTTTGCCCCTCTGCCAACACAGTAACACGGTTAGGGCATGTCCACACACAAAGTGACACGCACAGGCGATCACGCACACACACACGGTCAACAAATTTGCACGAAAACGCTGAAATTAAACAACCGTTCGCACGTCAAACGTTCCCCATCCACAGCAGCCACCCAAAACCCCCATTCATGTCTTAGCATCGCCTCCACAGGCACAGATATTTCCCTACCAGACCCACACAAAAAGAGTATGATGAAGAGCCTGGCGCACAGGGGTAATGTTGTGGTAAATGATCCCTGTGTGAAGGCGCGAGGAGCACCAGGGAAAAGGAGAAGGTGGAGGCAGACCCCCCTTTCCTCCGCGCCAGGAACACATGCTGAATTACCTCGTCGCCTTGGCAATTATTTGTCCCTGTCCCAGCTTGGGAGTGATGCAAATTACTTTAAGTGCACTTTTGCAGGGGCCACTATTGCGTTAATGATGACTCTGACAACACAGAACAGATTTTGGCTATACCTTCAGAGGGGAGGTGGCATTTAAGTGGGGGGAGAGAGAGCGGGGACGTGTCAGATAAACAACAGCACATACTGTGGAGTGTACTTGTTTGTAATTCACCGAGAGAGGGAGAGACAGAGAGATAATTATTTTTGTTGTATTTATCTTCAACCCAAATCCTTCTCCATCATTTCACCTAAACACGGTCACTTCAGCCCAATTTACAGCTGTCTACTGAAACAAGTGACTCATATGACTGAAAATTTAAATGTGATAAATACAAATATTTCCCCCACTTCTCTGTGGGCAAACTGGCCTTATTTTCCCTTCCTACTGCAGTAACAGGTGCCATCCAGTAGGTGTCAGTCAGGGCTTCTATGATCAATGCTTTGCAGAGACCTAAAACAGTATATTTGAAAATCCAGACTGATTGGATTTCAGTAGTCTCAGGTGCTAAGGCACAGGATACAATGAGTCTGTCTCTCTGCCTGTCTGTCTGTCTGTCTTTGGTTTGTTCAATCATTATATTGTTCCAAAAAGAATAATAATAATTAAAGAAAAGACATTTAGAAGAAGCTGCACTGCAAAAATCAGCAACAGGTCATTGTGCTCTGAGGCACAGCTGTTCATTTCAAGTAATAACTACACCGTCTTCTCTCCTCCAAATCAAATGTATTCTTCGGCGGTGAATGGGAACGCCACTTGTACCTCGTCTGGTTGCCGGGCGCCATGAACGTCCGCTCGTTCAGGACCAGCAGCGTGCGTCCGTGATGCTGTTACTTACATGTTGTGCAGGACACACCAGCCGCAGTGTGGGTCTCCTGAGCTCAGACACTCTCCACACGTCACGTACTGCTCACACGACTCGATGGGGACCTGGGTGACCTGAAAGCACATCAGTGTGACTGTGTTAAGTTGGACAAAGCATCATACAGTTTACACACACTGTGTATAGCATCACACCCAGTAATCCACCCAACCATGCGCTTGAACATTGTATCTTCAACACAAAAGAAACAAACAACAAATGAAACACAAAGATGGCAGAAGTCAAAAAATGCCAAGCTGCTTTGCTGCATTATTTCTTTTTAAACTGTGTTTTCACACAGCACTGTGCTTTGCCGCACGCGCTCACACACTGTGAGTTGACAGGCCCGCGGAACCGTGAGGGCAACTGTTGCCTTTCTTTCTCCGCCAGCCAAAGACACAGCAGCGAGCAGCTGGGACCAGCTGGCCAATGCGAGCGCTCTCGCTGCCATCACTGGGCGCTTTGTGTATGCCGATGCATCTGTCCACCTGGGTAGGGCCTGGACAAACACTGCCACGGGGAGAGGGCTGGTGACGGGCCCTCTATCCTGAATCCAGCTTCATTAAAAACACCCTGCACGGCTGCGGTGGAACGCCCCGCCGCCTAATGGCATACGCAGATAGGAATCCCACGAGTCTCACTAGGACGACAATATCTGTGTCTCTGAACGTCCATGCTGCTTGTTTGTTTATGTAATGCAAGGGAGAACTGAATGGATTTTAAATATGCAGAAAGAGATTTGAATATGAACCTCGGTGCCACAGTGGGGGCGTTCCCATCATTTGAATGAGATTCAAAAACCCTTGTAGCCCTACAATACATCTGTGAGTGCCATTAAAAGCAACACAGAGAAGCTCATTTACATGCCGTGCACGGACACGAGTAATGGACACCGTGTTATCGTGTGAGACCGCATAAGACCACATTTGTCTTTTTGCCTGGTGCTGTTGCCGTCCGTCTGTCTGTCTGTCTGTCTGTCTGTGTGTGTGTCTTTTTGGCTGTCTGGCAGTCTTGCGCCACATGGCTCTCAGTCTGTTTGTGTTAACATGCAGTAAGCAGAGATCTCTGCATGTGTTGGTGTGTGTGTGTGTGTGTGTATTGGTCTCCCATGGGGCTACTCAGCTCACACCTGCATCTCAACTGGCTACAAGCAGTGCAGATACACATGCAGTATGCTACACGCACACACACACACACACACACACACACACACACACACACACACACAACCCATGGCACAGGCGCACTGCGTAGATGCAGAGTAAATAAAACATAAAGCAATAAAAAGCGATGTGCAGAGTGCGTTTGATGGCTCCATACAGATCCATTTCCAGCCTTATCTCTCTTCCTGCTGCCCCGGTGCTGGCCGGATAAAGACAGCCCAGGCTCTGACAGTGTACGGGAGCCCCCAGCGCTCTAGTGTAGTCTCAGATCGATGCAGGACCAGGCAGCTCTGGATGGGGCGGGCTGGAGCATCAGTCCCTGTAGGACGGCGATCTTAAATGCCACTAGCGGCACGGCGCACGCTGTGATCAGATTTCAACTGGTATGGGACTTAAATGACAAAATGGCAACATGGGATCCAGTCGGAATGAACAGGAACATTTTGGGGGGATGTTGTACAATTAGACTTCTCAAAGCCTTCTCATTTTTTAGTCTTGAAACGTGTTTGGGAGCTCAAAGCACCATCTCCATCTGTTATGGCCCCCAGGCGACAGTGGCTACTACTGGCACAGTGGGCCGCTGACAGTGGGCTTGCTGTGCGTAGCGGACACCCCTGTTGAGATTAACCCCTCCGTCACCCCAACAAACTGCGTGCATGTGCAGCCCCCACAAACCCACCACACACACACACACACACAGCACGAACAGGTGGCGCGCTGTAATGAGCTGCAGGCCGGGTCACATCAGCAGCAGCGTCCGACAAGTGTTAGCAAAACAAACCTGGCAGCAATGTGAGTGTATAAAGTAAGATATGATGGGGGTGGATAGCACACTTATAGCCCTATAAGGGATACAGTGCACCTCTAGTCTGGACCCACACAGTCTTCTCCTGCTATAGCTCAGACATTCAAAAGTTATATCATGTTAAGTGTGACCCCCCCCAACCAAACAGTGTTGGAGACAGCTGTCTGAGGGGTGCGCCCTCAGCCCCCCTCCTCCTTATGATCTTTGTACAGACGGACGCATCGTTGCACACTAACTCCTCCAGCCCTCGCTGTCAGCTGATACAGACAGAAACACTAGAGGAGGAGGGTGAGACGGAGGCAGGGAGAGATTTACGAACCTCAGAGACAGTGGGGAGACACAGGGAGAGAGAGAAGAAGAGAAAGAGAGACAGACAGACAGAGAGAGAGAGAGAAGGAGAGAAAGAGAGAGAGAGGAGAAAGAGAGAGAGAGAGCGGGAGGCCCAAGAAGGAAAGTGAAAAGACAGACGGACTGTGAAAAGAGAGAGCAAGAGAGAAAGCATATGCTATGCATGTGTCTGAGTGAGTGTGTGAGAGAGACAGAGAGAGAGAGAGAGAGAGAGAGAGGGGGCACTAGTGTTTATGTGACAGAGCTCAGGGTCGAGAGGGATCACAGCAGCTGTTGTCCAGCACACGCTACAGTCACTCAACGCAGCAGGCTGCACAACGAGGCCTCTTCTCCAACTGTGCTCTGTATGTGTGTGTGTGTTACTCTAGTATTGTATGGGTCTCTTAACACTGCCTCCAACATTCTATGTCTCCATCTTTCTGTCTGGCAGTCATGGGGTTAAAGACAACAGGTTATGCCCCTGACGGAAGCACAGAGTCAGTGCGGGCTGCCTCAGCAATGCTAATGTTATTTTCCTTGCAGATTTGCTCGCCGGGGGGTGTAACACGCCGCGTGACGGCCTGCAGCCGCTAAATGCAACAGCCCCGGTTAAAAAGCCACACATTTTTTTCCTATCGCTTTTCATGAATAGACCTCCAGCCTCTATTATTGTCGCCTAGTCCCACTTAATATGGGGCTTTAGTCTCCATCATTGCAGCTTTGACTATTATACGGCTTTAGCTACTATTATTGTGCCGTAGACTTATTAAATGCGGGGGTTAGCTTATTTTATTAGCGGCACAGTGTAATAAGGGGTCTCCTTTAACACCAAAAATACAGCAGACACAGTGATACAGGTGGTTACAACCTAGGTACCGAGTAAAGGGAACATTGCCTCACTGGGTACATCTTATCGTGCCCATGCGGAGATAGCTCTGTGGTCTATGGGGGCTGGAAGGCTGTGGATATAGCAGCATATGGCCATTATAGAACAGAGGGGGACACTTTCAACTGTCCTTCCTCCACAAGATGAACAGCGGCCGTGTTTCAGCCCCCCGGTCCCCAGCCATGCAGACCCCTACCCCTGTGATGGATGGATGGATGGGAGGGGCAGGAGAAAGAGATAAAAGGAAAGAGAGACACTGCGGATGTAACGGCCCGTCGCTGTGTGTTTTCACAGAGATCCAGTCTCTCGCTGGCGCCAGATGTGCTACTCCAAAGGAGGGAGAGAGGGAAAGAATTCCCACCGTCACCAGGAGCGCAGCGGAAGCTGGTTTTGCAAAACCGTTGCCAAGGCAACAGGCCTGGCTCTGACCTCAGGAGCCCATAATCCCCCCCCCGCTCCTCTAATAACCACCCCAAACATACAGAACAGCCCACACACACGCACGTGTGCACGTGCACATGCACGTGCACAGCCGCTCACAGTGTCATGAAGTGCATGGTTAACAGCTGGCACCGCTGGGACTGCCTGCCACTGTCATCCCTTTCAAATTACACGCACTCACGCTCGCTCGCATTCACGCTCGCTCGCACGCACGCACGCACTCACGCACGCACGCATGCTCGCTCGCACGCTGGCACTCACGCACGCACTCACGCTCGCTCGCACGCACGCACACAGGCTCCTTCTCCCTATCCATTTTTAATGAGAACTAGCTAGCCATGTCAGTGGAATGAGGCACATTGATCACGGCCACAACAGCCATTCCCACAGAGAGACACAGACTAACACTTACATGCTGAATGGATACCAATACAATATACTGTACTAGCCCATTCCCATAGCTCCCATCCCACAGCGTTTGCAGGGTCCGGGGTAACTGTCTTGCTGTCTCTGCGGCAAGGGACTCTGCTTTTCCTAAACCCACCGAGACCCCCCCACTCCAGTCTCCTCCTCGGCTCATGATGTTGTAAACTGGAGACAGAGCGCTCTTACTTGCAGAAATGTCCCTCTCTTGTTCCTGTACGTGATAAATCCCCCTCTCTCAATGCTCCGCATGCAGCCTCCCTCTCAACAGAGGTCACCGCTGCGAACCGTCGAAAATCTCCTAAACCTAAAGCCTGGCGTGGCTCTGGGAGAAAATGTGTGTGTGTGTGGGGGTGAACTGGGTGATGTAAAGTGTGGGTGCTCGAGTGCAGATAATCAGGCCCGGAGGGGCTCACCCCAATTACACCCGGCTTGATTAAGGACCACACAAACCCAGCTGGGGGTGTGTGTCTGTCTGTGTGTGTGTGTGTGTGTGTGTGTGTGTGTGGGGGGGGGGGGTGGGGGGGTTGTCCTTGGAAGTCCTGCGTTGTCTGTTTAAACACACACCACAGCCAACAGCAGCTTCAAATATCCACATGTTGTTTAGAGTTGGATTATGACTTGCTGTTCCATGCTAATGTTTGGAGCCCGGCTGGAGGATACGGTGTAAGCGATGTTGCTCGTTTCCACCATGTGAAGCCTTTTGAGGTTGTAATGTGATCAAGGGCTGTATAAATAAACTTGACTTCGCTTGACTTGAACACTGATGTGTTTACTGCATTGCCCTGTGTTCTCCATATCTGCTGATATCTGGACAAGCCGTGTGTTAAAATAGGATATTTGCGTTATAATACATTGTCATCTTGTTTCCCCGTGTCATGAAGGTACATGCTAGATAACAATGGTAGATGGGAAGGGATGTGTGAGCTATACTAACTATATTTTTGTGAAGGTCAAATCCATTTATACTGGATTTATCAGACAAAATGACATTTGAGTAGAGAGGAGCACATTCCAACATAACATTATCCATTGATTTTAGAGCAGATGGCTGAAGACGAGTGTAAAACGACAACCGTCATCTCACGTCCTCCAAAATAAATTATTTGGTGTGGAACTGGGAGGGGTTTTTACCATCGCTTTCACAACCTCCTCTCAAAACCCATATTTTCCTAATTTCTCTGCATGTCTATTCACATCAGCCACCCGAGCACACAAACGCACACATGCCCGCCCACGCACGCGCGCGCACACACACACACACACACACACACACACACACACACACACACACACACACACACACACACACAGTTCATTGTATTTGATCTGAGCTCACAGATTTGGGTCAATTGAAAACATCAAGACACTATCTCCACAAGGCTGGGTGCACACACTAAAATGGGGGTGGGAGATTAAAAAATGCACACACACACATAGAGATATATGCTATATAGTACACACACTACAAACATTTTTATTTAAACTCTCAAACAAACACTGGAGCATCAAGATGAGCAGAGTAGACATGACTAGTTCAGACCAGAACTATCTAGATTTAAACTGCTTTGGGACAATGGTGACAATTGAGAAAGTAAGAGATACACAGGGTGCACACACAGGCCTGTCACGATAACTGTTGGTCGATGTATTCTCCCAGAAATAATCTCGATATGTTATTTGTCATTTTAAGGGCAGACAAGAAAAGACAAGGGTAGAATGGCTGACCAAGTAATCCAGTGTAAATGAGTCGACAAGCGAAGCAGGGAGAGGGGTAGTTTAACTGAAACACAGAACCTTTAACATATAGTAGCCTGCTACTGTCGCTACAAAACATTACGCCATCAAAACAAGCATCACAACATTCCAAAATACTACATTTTAACTGTCACACTTCCTCCAGTATAAATGTGTGTTCGCCGAGAATTACCTCTTCAAACCGTTTGTTTATGTTTGCAGCGAAAGCAAACGGAAAGCTGTTCGACAATTCTGAACGCACCTTGATTCCGCTATTGGCATGCGACATGAATGATTAGTTGTGATTGGTTAAACCAGGTTCATTGTTTGGCTGAGCAGGATTTTAAACAAACCTTGAAGCGAATAAAACAAATGCCTTATTTTCGCATTTATTCTTCTAAACGCTGGATTATTTAGTCATCGGGATAAACACTTAACACCAGGCAGTCACTGTCTTCTCTCTCTGTGTGTGTGTATGTGTGGGGCGCTGCATGTAGCGCTGCAGCGCTGCTTGCGATCAGTCAGACAAGAGCACAAGAGCAGCCCAACATGGCTTTACTGTCTTATGTCAGCAACACGCGTGTAAATACACTATTATCGCGGTCTGAGAAATGATGGAGGATAAGTTTATATATCGCACAATAAGTCGATATAGTAATTATCGTGACAGGCCTATATATATATATATATCATAATATATTACACACAGCATATAATACTGCATAATCACTACATTAATATACTATTTGTCTCCACAGGTAAGCTTGATTTGGACTCAGTCTATACCCAGCATACACCCAGGTAAGCCAACAACAACCAACCTATCCTCGCTCCTGGTGCTGTGCTGTTGTGCCTGTCTACTCCTTCTGGGCAGGTCTGGGGCAGGGCCCAGAACGCCCCCATGGCAGCTTCTCAGACACTAACAGACTAGCTGGGAGACTGTGCCAGGCAGGTCAGCCTATGGGCCCATTGGCCGCGGTGTGAACTCTGCTGCTGAAGAGCCATCACTAAGATAACACTGACCACAGTAACATAACACCCATGTGTGTATGCCGTGCACGTACAGCATAGCTTAGGAGGGATGCGAACTGGACACACACACACAATTTGATATCCATTACACTTTCACGCATGGAAAATACTGTAGATGCAAAGAGGGCACAGTATGTGTGTCCTAGACCATTGGCCGACTGCTTGGATGTGTGTGTGTGTGCGTGTGTGTGTATGTGTGTCTGTGCGTGCCCTGTGACTGTGTGTACACCGATACTGTACTGTATGTGTTTATGTCTTTGTTTGTGTATTTACACACATATATATATATTTTTTTTTTTTCTTCTGTGTTTCATAATGTTTGCTTACATACTTGTATGGGTGTTTGCGTGTATGTGTGTGTATGGCATGTAGAGGGGGTTGTGTAGCAGCGGGATGTGTTGGAAGGGGGCACATCGTTGGAATAATGGAGCGAGGGAATCGTCCAGAGAGGAGAGGATGAAAACCCTAGCCAGTCGATACAGCTGGGAGTGTATCAATTATGTATGTCTGCACTCCTCTGCTTTTAGGTAAGGGGGAAGAATAGGCTAGAATAAAATGTGTGTATGTGTGTGTGTGTGTGTGTGTGTGTGTGTGTGTGTGCCTATCTATATTTATAGCAAGCAAGCTAGCTAGACAAATGGCTATTTGGAGGTATTTAGAGACCACATCGTAGAAGATGAAGAAACTCTTTCTTTTTCTGCCTTTATTGCTTTTTCACGGCCACTATGTTGGTCTCCTTTGTCCCTCACTTATCTCCATGCTCTTCTTCCCGCTGTTTTCCCCTCCCCTGCCTTCTCCGTTCCCTCAGTCTTCTCCTGATTCCCAGTCGAGACGGCCCCTTTGTTCAGTAATTCACTCAGGAGGCAAAGAGGAGGAAATTACATCCATGCCGCCCTGGCCACTTTGAACTCCAGGCCCCTCTGGCCTTCTTGAGCGCTTGCAGCACAGATTTAAAAGCCCACACTGACATTTAGGAAATGGAAACAGTGAAATGAGCGTGCTCGTTGGTGGGAGATCGTGCGCACGCGTCTATCCCAACACGGCTTTGAAAAGCGATATGTGCGTGCGCACATGTTTCTCACACACAGTGGTACTGTAGGCTTACGCCTCTGCGTGTGCGAGAGCCTCAGATCTGGGTCAGATCATATTTGGGAATACTCTGGCCTGGTAGATTTACGGCGGCGCCTGAAGCTTTAGATGGTTATCCCGCGAGGGGAAAAATCAATCTTTTGACCTCTGACCTGGCCTTTTATGGGAAGACTCGCATTGAATTATGGGACGGGAAAGCAACGTCGTTTCTTGTATGTAGATGAATGGCCATGGTATGTTTTAGCTCTTTTAGAGACCAGACAGTTGGAACAGCTTGACTAATATCTAAAATATTAGATGGCTGAATGCAGCCAGAGGTCAACTTTCATATTTAGACAACATTCTGGGAAATGTTTTGATGCCATATTAAAGCGAAGGAACTGTCTACCTCCTCAACACTGTGCAGGCCATGGACAAAACGGGGGGGGGGGTGGCTCACAAACCAAGGCTTTAACAAAGCAGCTTGTTTAAGTTTCAAACAGAAAAACATTTCCCTGCCACACTCACACAGTGTGTTCCCAAACATGAACAATAAAACTGTAGACGTAGACGTTACTTTAAAGACCACAACTTGCAGCTTAACAACCACTTTAAATTAATGTGTATGAAAACTAACGTCTTTAAATTGACTACAATAAAATGTACACTACAGAAACCTATAACCTCATTAAACAACACGAGTCATGACAGCACATGGTGGAGTACTGTACAGGTCAGATATACCTATATATACACCAATAAGACATATGGACCATAACAGCAGTTTTGACACTAAAGAGGTCAAACATGTAAATTCATATGCATATGACAGATTACACCGCTCATCATCATTATTAGCCTGCCAGATGTCATGCCATGTGACCAGGAAAAGGATCAGCAAGAAATTAATTGATGGTCTGAGGAGAATTGGGCAGGTGTCTTTGTAAGTAGCCGATGGTGGTTAAAGCTGGGTTCCCAGTAGGGATGTTCCTAACGACTAATTTCCATTACGTTTAAACGAAAATTTGAACATAGACTAGTCCACTAGTCTAAACGTAAGCAAACATTCAGAAAACAGTCTAAATGTATCACAGCCTATAAGGCTAAATATGTGCATGTCGGTCTCTTCCTACGGTACCTGCACTCTCATCGGCTGCTATGTCCGAGTGGGGATCACTACCGGTAGGCGTTCCCTCTCCTAATTTTCCTTATAGCCTATCTAAAGTTATTTATATTAAATTATATTATCATCTTTGTAAAATGACAAAAGCAGAGTGCCAACTGTGAATGACCGCTATGTTATTCACGAGCAGTGGGCCAAGTGCGTTACGTAAATATCACTTTATATCGTTTATGCAAGCCTACGGTACATTGTTCCACATTACATTGCTGTATCATCGGTTGTCTGATAAAAAAAGCATGCCTTGTTGTTACAATAAATCCATAGATTAGCCAACAAGGAATATTACTTTCAGGCTAGTCTTTATCAGGTAAACAAACACAGTAAACTCCATTGAAATTTGACATTTTTCTTTTTGGCGACATTCATTTTATTTGTACATAGTTAAATCCAAAGCAAAGAGCAAGTTAATTCTGCTGCTATAATGATTGTTAACTCCATTTAGTACACACTCTGATTAGCTAGTATGGTAGCTACTGTAGCTGACCTGCTGTGAACCAAATGAACTGCACCAGCTACCAGTTTCATAGTTCTGGCTCTGGAATCCCATCCGGACGTCCATCATATCTCAGAGAACATAATCCCCCTGTCTATAATGAGTGCTGCACACAACCGCATTTCTCGTTACAGATCCAGTCCAGTGTCTACACCTATACAAACCACACCGAAGCATGCAAGATAGCTCCATTCCTTGTCTTGTGTACAGTAGGCTCAATGTACAAATATTTCACCATGATGAAACTAGTAACTGCTGCTGCTGCACTGAGCAGCTCCCCATTGTGACGTAATATGTATGACCTTTGTAGTAAACACAAAGCCTCATGTACTAAGTCATGCTTTCTTATTCATGCATATGCATTCATGGGAGGATGGAGTGGGGGTTCCGTGTACATTACAGTATAATCATGGGAGGAGATTCGTAAGGAGAGTGGTGATCTATTCTTGTGTATACTGCAATAGAAAATGCAAGTCAGTGATAATTTTCCACCTATGAAAATAAGCAGGTGTGCAGGTGCACGTTTGCTTGCATACTGTAGGGGAAGAAATGGCAGGAGTCATTCATGTAAAACAGACACAGCCAAAGAAGATTTGCTACAGTAACTTGTGCCCTGTTAAAATAAATATTTTCCTTTATACAGTTATTTCTGACCAAGTGATTTATCTTTATCACCTTTCCATGAGTGCCAATATTTCAGTCTAACACACTTGGACTTTTAACTTATGTATGTATGTATCAATCTACTTTTAATAAAGTATTAATTCAAAAAACAATAAACGTCTGATAAGGTGTTAACTCAACAGATTATACTTCACTGGCTACACGATAAATGGAAACACGCAGATGTAGACTACATTTGCGTGAATATCTTTAGCACTCGTACCTACGACCGAATCACAGCCGTGCTGATATTCGAACTAACGCACTTCCTCTCGTGTGTCATTGCTTAATTGGTCACTGTCTTCTTTCACATCCCTACAACAAGTAGCTACTACGGCATTACATACATCTTTATACTTGCCCAAACACAATTATTTTAGGGGTAGATTACACCTCTAGATTTCCCAATAGGCCTACATCATAGCATGTCTATTCTATTTCATGATTGTTACAATTTTCTATTCTTTTTCTGAGCATCATCAGTTCCATTGCTTTCGAATGCCGTAACTTACGTTTGGAGTGCAGTCCGTAGCGCTGATAACGTGATCAACCTACACATTGCTCTTTAATTTGATCATGGAGTGTTTAGAAGAAGTAAATGTAAATGTCTGATATGGGCTCAAATAGTGCAGTTAATCTCCTAAAAGCATGTACTGTAACAGAGACCAGATTGTGTGGATTGGCTGTTATACAGGGTCTGATAGTCTACCGGATGCAAAACTTGGTGCAAATGTTAGTGTCCGCATAACAGCTACTTCAAAGCATAATCTAGTTTATTAATTTGAACAAGAGATCTTGGAAAGCTTGAGTCAATCGTGTTGAAAGTAGGGCTGTTAGAATATTATCGCGATTATTCACACACTACGTAAATAATTGCGATGAATGAATCACATAGTTTTTTTTACTGTGAACAGTGCCTCAGATTATACTTACTGCCTGTTACTCACTTTGAATGTCTTGCTCAGTGCAGCTAAAAGTAGTCGAAGAGTTCAAACAATGCATTTTCTCCATATAAATTCAGTTGCTTTTACTAATTTCTCTCATCTACTGTATGTGAAACGTTGTACACTGTACACAAAACAAATGTTTCATGTGCGTGAGAGGAGCACATGGTTATAGTTTATAAAACTGGCACCTCTGCCTTATCACTTAACCCAGTACATATTTGCATTTGAACCATTCAAATGCAAACAACAGAGATTAAACAGTAGCAAAATTAACTTCGAAGATAAATACAATATTTGATGCCACCTTGGACACTATGACAAACATACATACGGTATAACAACATATACAGTACTGTAGCGCCAGTCTGTTTGCAATGTGCAGGCCTATTTGGATTTTTGTTTTTCATCATGACATTTTCTATCACATATTTTATTCAATCACTTCCCTTAGCTGGGTCATAGCGCTCCCATTTTCCTTGTCTGTGTCTGCACTTTGTCTCAAATGAAGTACCTGTCTGTCTCTTGACAGTCAGCCTGTCAGTCAGTGCAGCCCTAATGAGCTCCATGTGCCGGTCAGTGTGTAAGGGGTTAATAATGAAACAGGTGTGCGTGTGTGTGTGTGTGTGTGTGTGTGTGTGTGTGTGAGGCAGTGATGGTTGGGGAGGCTTCATGGCACACTTCTGTGTGTCGACCAGAGGGGGTATTGATTTAGAATGGGGGGAAAGGCAGACAGAAAATAATTCTACTCCTTAGAGGGGAACATCATATTGCACTGTGTGTGTGCGTGTGCGTGTGTGTGTGTATGTTAGTGAGTGAGTGAGTGTGTGTCTGATAGAGAGAGAGAGAGAGAGAGAGAGAGAGAGAGAGAGAGTGAGAGAGAGAGCAATATTATTTGAGACTCTTCCTGTGTACATGATGTACATATAAATGAAGGGTTTGGTTACACCCCACTGCTCTCTCTCTCTCTCTCTCTCTCTCTCTCTCTCATGTGTGTGTGTGCACGTGCGTGTCTAAGAGAGGGAGGGAAACTGATAACTAGGCTCAGGTGGCAGAGTGGCACACACATCTAACACCCAATGTGTTTACACGTGTGCATGTGTGCATGTGAATGGACACTCTCACCCATATGCCAATGTGTGCACATTTGCATGAATGGATACTTGCATGTCTGTGGATACATGTGTTGTGTGTGTTTATTGATGACTGCAAAAGGCTTCGTGTGCATGATCTATGAACCACCTGGGCAACAGCACAGTCACCGCAACATATTCTGGGCTGCTCTGATAACATGTGGCTGCCAGTCTAAATATGTAGAAACACTATAAAGTGTCCAGACCATAATTCACGTTTATTTCACATAACAGGGGTATAGGAATATAGGGTGAATAACGTGCTAGAATGGGAGCAAATATACAGTTTGTTTATAGAGACTTCAAAAAGTGGAAAAACACAGAAATATAAAAATAAATAAAACATAATAATAATAGAAAAAGACACTTGGTGACTGCTTCACGGCGGTGGGTCTAAAAAGTGCCTGGGCGTCTTTGTTTGGCAGAGGAGAGAAAAATCAACATAATGAGCCCCAACTGCCTTTGTGTCTCACTCTGTTCCTCTCCCTTTCTGCCTCTCTCTCTCTCTCTCTCTCTCTCTCTCTCTATCTCTCTCGTCCCTCTCCTTGCTGCCTCTCGCCCGCTCACACCCTTGTCTAAGACAGCTGCTTGTGTGCAGCCAAATTACCTGCTCCCCAGCTGCCTTTGTGGGAGGGTAAAATAAATACGCCATACTTCTCTGAGGTACACGGGATTATTATTGTGAGTGTTCCCTCCATGTATGAGCAGGGGAAGCTGCAGTCTTTTATTGTGTGTGCGTGTGTGTGTGTGTGTGTGTGTGTGTGTGTGTGGGGGGGGGGCTGGTAACAGCATTTGTCCACCCCCCCCAAAAATAAAAAAAACTAACAAAAACGTCCCGAAGCTCTTCCACCGGGCCACATCCATCACTGGCTGGCCGGTCCTATCAGTTACCACGGCGCGATCCCGCTGGCTCCAAATATCCGATTTACAAGTCGCTGGAAGAGGTAATATTTCAGTGTGCTGTCAACAGACGCAGCGCCTAAATCACCGGCCTTATCTGCGGCGCGCTCTCTCTCATATTTTCCCCTCAAAAATTGCGTTACAGATATGATATCCAGCCCAACATATCCATCTTCCACACTCCACTTATAGTGTGCGTCTGCATATGAAGGGGCTGCAAATGTAGAAATGTGTGACGGCAGACATATGTACTATCCGAAAGAAACAACGTTCTTCTTCCCTGAAATTACGTCCATAATTGGACTCACAATATGGAATTATCAATTGAATATTCCTAAAAGGCCTAAATATATTTCCATGATTTATCTCAGAACTATCTATTGGTAAATAATAACAAAAACAAAAGATGAGCTGGACGTATTGTCACTGTAATTGATGGCGTAGTCTGTACATGTATTTACGTAACAATGCAAATTGTACTGTCCCTTCATATCTGTAAACAATTATTTGAATTTCAGTGACTGGTATAAACATTTGAAGAGGCACACACACAGTACAGTAGTCTGGCACGCACGTACACACACACACACAAACGCATGCATGCGCACATGTATACACACATACAATAGTACACAATCCATCACCGAGGCTGCGTTTGACAGCTTTGTCAAAAATAAGCCGCGGGGGAGAGGAGAAAGGCATTGTGGGAGAGTGTCCTCCCATCTGACGTGACGGGAGGAGGGGAAGAAGTGATGGTGTAGTGGGGGGCCGGAGCTAGTTTGGGGACTTTGTTGTTTTTAGAACTGCAGCACTGAAGCTGAGAGAGAGAGAGAGAGAGAGAGAGAGAGAGAGAGAGAGAGAGAGAGAGAGAGAGAGAGAGAGACATAAGATAAGGTCGTGCGTGCTTGTGTGTGCATGTGACTGTTGGTGGGGGAGGGGCGAGGGGAGGGGTCTGGTTTCCCATTAAAAGCAGCAGCTCTCCTGCTGTGGCCTGTTTACCTAGACTGGCCCTCTGAAGGACAGACAGCCA
Organism: Forbesichthys agassizii; assembly: GCA_026546735.1. Taxonomy (NCBI): domain Eukaryota; kingdom Metazoa; phylum Chordata; class Actinopteri; order Percopsiformes; family Amblyopsidae; genus Forbesichthys; species Forbesichthys agassizii. The sequence goes on along the minus strand of JAODLL010000025.1, from coordinate 15,148 downwards.
ACATATTGCAGCCCACACGCACACACACACACACACACACACATGCACCTAGGACCTCCTGCAAGCCTGCCAAGCTTCAGCAAATGAAGCAAGGCTCTGCTTAACGCACACGCTAACAAATGTACCCAATGACAAATAGCAGGAAAAACACACACACACACACACACTCCTCACAGACAGCTATGTTGAAGTGAGCTGTCGGCCCCACTTGCGGAGGGGGAGACAGAGCGATCAGCCTGCGGTATATCAGCCTGTAGCGTCTACATAACCACCCTCAGTGCTGATGTATGGCCTGTGCCCTGCCTTTTCCCCCCAAACCCCTCCCCTCATCACACACACAGTCCCAAACTCGCTCAGGCACAAAGGAGAGAGAGAGAGAGAGAGAGAGAGAGAGAGAGAGTGGCAGGGATGGATATTTGCCCAATTACAGCCCGAGCGCTGCCATTCCAATCACACCCCCCCCCTCCCCTCCCCTATCTGGCTCCTGACAAAAAGTGTGGAGCGACGGACTTGAGCCTGGCGCTCCGCGTCTCGCTGACACTCTGAAGGCTCTAATTAGCCTTGTAAATAATTATTGCAATTAAAGCCAACAATTAGGCGGAGAGAAGCGCCGACATTAGCTCCACAATGGATGCTATGAGCCTCCTGCACTAGCGCGGGGAGGGGACAGACGGAAAGGCTTGAGACGTCAAGACGGACGGACGTAACAGCAGGTGGTGATGGTGGTGGTGCAAGTAGATATATGAAGTTATAAGCCTCACTCCCAGAGCTTAATAACATAGGTGATTATTCTAGCAGGGAACCTATACAGTGCTGGTACACACACACACAGCAAGAAACCTAAAGGAGGGACATGGAGTTATTCTTATTCAGACAGCATAGTTTAACCACTGCCAATAGAATATCAAGTGGTGCCTCTAAAGCTGGAGCCTAATCATAGATAAGTATCTCTGTTTCAGGATAATTGGGGGCTTAAAGCGAGTTCAAGGGCAGGTTTGTTACTCAAGGTGCTCATCATGAAAGTTTACAAATGTAGCACATCCACTAAGTTAGTTCCTTCTTAGTCCAAAAACAAGTTTTTTTCTGAGTTGTACTGTCCTAAGAGACCTGAACGGGCTGGGCTAATGTTGAAATGATTCCATTTGATGTCATATAATGTCATTTCATTTGGCTCATATGTCACTTCAGACAAACGTCTTCTCTGAAAGGATGATGGTCACCATCAGACTTGGACCCCAGGTGTTACATGGTCATTGTCATCTCTGACCTACTGTATATCCTATCACACCTGAAACAACTGAAATGGAATGCTCTCCTCAAAGGGAAATATGTCCAACATGATTTACATGGAACTGGAATGATATTGGCTCTTTAAAGGTACAGTCAGCTTTTGCAAGCTAACTAAGACAATAAATGTTTTGTCAAATTCACCAAATACCTCATTCGGTGTTGCTAGTTCACAGCTCTGTGTGTGGGTTGAAAAAATAATCTGGTACTTTTACACAGCCCTGGCTCCATAAATAGGACCATAAAGTGGCGAACACAGCTCGTAACAACAACAAAGCCTGCCTTTAAGCTAACAAGGTGCCTCTTGTCATATGTGCCTTTACTTTGGCAAAATGCATGGAGGTATGTGAGTGACAGACCATGGGCAGTGAAACAGGGTTGTCAGAGGCTCTGAGAGTCAACAATAACCCTCATCACCAGACCACATAATCAGGCGGTCAGCGATACTCTCAGGGAGGCTACGGCAGGGGATATGAACCCTTACGCATTCAAACTCGCCACACCTTTAGATAAGACATGACTCCACGGAAACTCCGGTCGTGTTCACTGATTCAGCGGCGTCAAACTTAGCCAATCTACTTTGGTTGTTGACCGTCAGTAGCTGAGGTGTGCTAACCTTTAAATCTATATTCAGAGCCCTGAACACACGGTCAGCATATTATGTATCGACCGGCGCTGATATGGTGAATGTTCTCAAATAGTAGGGGCAATGTGTGTGTGTTTTTGGGGGGAGGTAGGGGGGGGGGGGTTAAGAGAACATGGGTGAAATCCGGAGGAGGGGGTTCTGGGAACTGGGCTGGCATAGGACTTTATTAATTAACAGTTTGATGGGGGTTGACAGGATGTGCGCTGCTATCAAATAATGAGGTTAGGATTTGGCCAATGGTTCCAGGGCACAAAACCCGATTAACACTAATCCTGGCTTAAGTCAATTAACAATGCCTGCTCAGGGACTCATGCAAATGAGGCACCTTTTGTTCACTGGGTGCAGGACGAGGAAGCAAACACAGCTTCACATTCAAACATGTAAAACACTGTTAGAACACTCATATCGGGCTTCAGGAGAAAAGAATGCCATGGCAATAAATGTACAAGCATGATATGAGAAGAAGGCATCACACTTTGACCTGCGGTTTGACTTGACTTGACCTTAGAACCTCCTTTGACTCCATGACCCCATAATGCTGATAGTGCAAAGAGATAAACCTGTGAGTGCACACACAAGACTTACTCAGTAGAAATGTGCTGATTAACAAACCTGCACATTCACCTCTGACCAAGACAGGACATACTGCATGCAAATGTAATTTAAATGTAAACACACTCAACTCAAATATGGTCCAACTGTCGTCGTCCGTCCGTCCCAAACACACACACACACAAACACACACAGACAAGCTCCAGATTAGGAGTGTGAGACAAACGGGACAGGAATAAAAGTGGTTTCTCCAGAATGAAATGCTAAATGGAATCATCAATAATGTTGGACGCGTGTATTGACAGGGGCATTTATCCTAATTTGTCCAGGTGTTAATATCAAGTGAAGCCGTCAGGGACGCAATGAAGCCCAAGCTCCAATCCTTGTTCCCTAGTTCCATAGTAATCCTCCCCCGCCAACCTCAAGCCTTAGAGCACCTTGGCAGGGAAGCAAACCTATGACTGATTCCCTTGGCCCCTACTACTACGGCGTCCAAATTGACCCTCATCGTGGCGCTAACACACTAGATAAAGCATGAATGATGATATATCAAAGCGGCGGCCTCCTCTCTGATTGATAGCAGGAGGTGCTGGAGATATTTGCCAGCTGACAGGAACTGTGGTGCTCCTCGTTCCCAGTGAGCGGTACCAACCCTCGCGGTTAGCATAAGTACCGCTTTCTTTTGTCTCTTCTTGCACAACATAGCGTTAGCACATGCCCATTTCTTAACACAAATCCACATGACGCCATATTCCAATCACACCCAGAACTATTGGTGGAATGTTCATGCTTGCATAAGGTTACATATACTGAATATTCCACTCCTGGCAGAATGTTAACAGGAAGGTTGGAATTTGTATTTTGTTTTGAAATTACAATTTCACAATTTTCTCACTCGGCTGAGGCATTTTCCCCAAAGCAATTCACATTATGTATTTTTCTCATGTTGGGGATGGATTCCAGGGCTGTGCGGGTAAAGGACACTTATGACAAGACTATCCTATTTGCTTACCTTCAATTATATGAAAATATGTAACTCTGAGAGAAAGCTTAAGAGTGATTGAGAAGACTAGGTGATGTGATAGACTGTTAACGTGAATTCAACACATTCCAAGGATTGCTCTTTCACCCCGAGCCACTTTATTGTCCTCAATACACCAATGGCACGGAGTCAAGTTAACACCAGCCTTTGTCCAGGGTCGACATTGGCATTGATTGGTGAGAAAAGGCAGCGTTAAGGGTCAGCGGTCAAACCCCTCATCTTGTTCCCAGCCGGGGTTAGAAAACAGTCTGGAGCTAACAGGGATCCCCGGAGGTCAACTCACGGTCAAAAGAGAAGCAGAGCACAAGCTCGATGAGGACTGTGGTAGCCGGAAACCACCAGGGCCACTCAGGCCTGACAGCAAACTAACAAACACAAGATGGGAAGGAGAGCCTCAGAACAGCTAGCCACATAACCACCAACCTTTTGTCCGTGTGTCATGCAGACTTCGTTTGCTATACTCCATTGTCAGGCATTCTTTCGGCTTGAACCGTAAACAGACTTACCCATGATCTCCACATCAGTGCAATGTTTTAAGGCTGCTCTAATAATGATTGGCTGACAATAGCATTCCACTTCTCACTCGGCTAGGTCCCAAACTAGTTATGTTCAAATAAGTCCAGGCTAGGATGAGAGAAAAAAAAAACAGGGGCTTTGTTCTTATTAATCGCATCCTCACGCGCCACACCTAATTTCCAGAACACTCCTCACATATCCCCTAAACACACTCACACACACACACAAGTCTGATTGACTGAGCTGGCTAGGAGCCAATCCAATCTGCTCCTTGTAAGGTGTAAACACTAAACCCGGGAAACAAAGGATTCTCCAGGATCACTGTTGCTCAACGCTTCTCCTCTGAAAGTCTCTGAATGAACTAGGGCCGCCTTGCCACACCTACAGCGCACAGCGGAGGGGCTCGGCCATCAGCCCATCCGGTCCTCCATGTCCATTAACACATAGAATCAGTGTGGAATCACACAAGTCCCTTGCATAATGATGAGCCACTGGCATGTCAGCCAGTCTGAGCCTGTATGAGGTGGGAATTAATCCCATTTCCCCGTGTCCTGATAAACCAGTGAACCCATTTCCTCCAAATCCCTCCAAGCAAACCAAACAAAGTTTCCAGGGGAGTGGGGAGGAACCGAAGGGCAGGATCATGACACAAAATCCCTCCCCAACCCCTTTCAGATGAAAAGGACGGATGGGGGAGGTTGACTGGGGTACACATAAGAAAAATACAAATAATAAAGTCAGAAAGGGAATACATCCATGCATGTATTTCAAATTTCACAGCTGAGTACTTAGAAGAAATTAACATGCTTGGAGGAGAAAAAAAAAAAGGTGTTTTCTTTTCTGCGATGATCTTTGAGCTGTGATGTTGCCGTAGCGTATATACACACGTGTTTTGGTGGAGAACGAGGGATGGCATCCAGGGATTAGAGATTGAGGGGGTTTAATGTTTGCTAAAGAGCCAAGAGGGTATTGGAGAGTGACAGTGACGCATGGCTGAATGCCTGTATAGTGGGACGGCTGTCTATGAAAGACAAGTCTGTTTTACAAGCCAGCTCAGTATCCCTCCATTGGTCATGCTAGCAAGAATGTCACATTTAGTCTTGGATCCATTTGCAAATAAAAGCAGCTATTTCACTGGGTGTTAAGAGAGGCTAACACCTGTTACGTGCACTCAAAAAACTATTCTAAAACTATTAAGGATAAATTGTAACGTCAACGCCCCTCATTTATTTGCTGTTCAACTGAATTATTCTTTTTTAGCTTTTACAAATGTAAGCTTTGGAACCCTTTTAAATGGAACAAAGACGGCTCTACAGGTATCACTTTAAACCCCGTCAGAACTGTGAAATCTTGATTGCTGCCTCATAAATAATACATTAAAGCCTGAGCTTAGCGTTCTGGCGGTTGACCAGAGCAGCCGGAAACAGAGCAGCCAATGACTGGGGCGAGCGCACACCTTGCTACTAAGATCCATTGGCCAAAACACCACAACAGGGGAACAAACGCAAATGGCCTTTTCAAAATGGTGATAACCTCCCCCCAACATGGCCCCTTGTGATGTCGAGGCGCTTGTGGACATCTATCCCACTTTACTGTTCTGTGATGATAAACAACAACAAAGGCACTCAGTGAAGGCCACAGTATTTGTGGCCTGACAGTGATTCCAATGCACCCTAAAGCGAAATGACACACGGGCACATGCACACACACACACACACACACACACAAGCAGACATAGAATACAGGCGTGAAAATATGGTGGCTCTCTGAACAAAAACAAAAACAGGGCCAAAACCCACCTGGTATGGGCCTTTTCCAGTTGCTCGCAGAAAGTACTCTGAGAGAGAGAGCGAAAGAGTGAGAGAGAGAGCGAGAGAGAGAGAGCAAGAGAGAGAGAGAGAGAGCACGAGAGCGAGAGAGAGAGAGAGAGAGAGGGTGGAGGCGGTGATGAATGAGACCCGAGATAGACCAGCCAGCGGGTATGACGCCAGGCCAAACACTCATGCAGAAGCGGCGCGGTGAATTTGCATGAGCTGGCAAACAGCAACACACTGTGGCCTGGCTCTCCTGAGAGCCTCCACCCACACATGCTTTGGTACATTCTACCTGTGTGAGTGCACTGCCTCTGTGTAATCAGCTACTGCCACTGCTAGGAAGCATACTGTGCATCTGATTGCATCGATTATAGATGGTAGGCTGTAGACACGCCCCGGCTCAGAGCGCATCCGTGTGCGAGCGCGCTTCTTATTGCAGTGCTGCAATATGTGGGGTTCGGTTTGGAATCCAAGGCGGTTGATGCGGTATTTAACACAGCCAGGTGTTTCAGGATTACTAGACATTTGAGGACATCTCATGACACGGACAGAAAAGCACCGACACAGCAGGAGATATGGAGAGAGAAGCAAGAAAGAGTACACATAGATGGATAAATGGATGGATAGTGGGCTGACCTTTATCTCTTCAGAGCTGCATTGCCCTTTGGCAATCACAAAAACTACTCACACACACACACACACCAGGACGCAACATGACTCAAGCATGTGATCAGGCTTACTCAGAGTGTATTGTACATTATGTTGACACTGAAAGGGAAGCATAGAAGCCCCCCCTCCCCCCAACAGGCTAGTGAAGCACAGTGCTGAATAGACACAGATGTATGCAGATAAATCTCCAGATGAGAACCTGCTGTTGTGTATTTCTGGTCTGTCAGTGATGATGCAGCACCCTGAAGCCAAGTACTGTATGAGTGCGCTTACACGCGCACACACGCACACGCGCACGCACACACACAGACTATCGCTCGTGGAGAGAAGTCAGTGAGCCAGGTCTTTTCATCAGTTCCACTGCGCTGCTTTGCGTTGGGCCAATTTCACTTCAGCACATCATTAATATGGCAAATTCTATTGTCATTGCATCTACAAAATAAAAGCGCAGTTTAAGATAGCAGATGGCAAGGATCAAATATAAATCTCAGAGCCATTGAGCGTAGTTTTAGAGGGTGTGGCGCTATTTCATTTGTGTAAAGGAGAGAGAAAGAGATACGCAGGGCAGACATCTATCTTTTAGTAAGCAGAAGCTACTGTATGCTGTACAGTATATGCATGTGTGAGACAAAAGGGCTAGATTAAGAGCCTCTCAAAGCTTTATGCGGATGCCGTTTGAATGTCGAATGTGCGGTTGGCGTTTGCGCGTGTAATTATAGTTTTTGTGCGAGAATATGTATGTCAGTGCTGAGCTTTTATTGCCTATGCAAATAAGAACTGAGTGTGTGTGTGTGCGTGTGTGTGTACATGTGCGTGTTTGAAGATGTATATTTGCATTCACACGTGATTGTGTACTTTGCCAGATACATCCGTGAGTGCACGGTGCAACAGAACAGCCTGGACTGGCTTCACTCTCTCTTTATCTGTCTGTCTGTCTGTCTGTCTGTTTGTCTCTGCCCCTTCTTTCTCCCACTACACCATGAACACAAGGCCTCATCTTTATTCGGAGTAGTAAACACAACTGGATGCCAAATCTGTTTGATAGCATCTCTCCTTTGTTCCTGTTGCCTCGCAGCGTCAGGCGGATGTAGTCCAAAGTAGCCAGCACAGAGCAGAACAGAACATGTTCTGACCGGATGCATGTCAAGATGGCGGGGCTGTCTGACTACTCGGTCTGGGTCTAGCTCCGGGTTACGCCGGGGCTAACAATCAGATTAAAGGTCAGGATGCATTCTATGACGTGCCAGTGGTAAGGCGGTACTGGTTTGAACAGTCAATGATGCGCTTGTTTCTGAGATACCAAACACAGATTCTCAAATACATCTAACACATACGGTACGTTTCCAGACTTTTTTGGCCATGATGAACAACTTAACAGTCAATTTTAATAGCAAAACCTAATAACTGCTACAACTCAACTCAAATCAACTAATAAAATTGTACTTGATATACTGTAACCGATTCCTACAATTATGTACCACATTATGTAAACACACTTGTCTTTACAATGTACAATATATCTAGAGATATACTGTACATTTAACAAGAGACAAATACAATATTTTCCTTTGTGGGATATTTTTGCAGGATATGGTCCTTTTCTTATTTAGAAATAAAATATATCTCCACAAGGTTAGCTTCCCATTCAAACAGTAAATGGACTGCATTTACAGTATACACAGTAGCACTTTTCCAACCTAGATGATTGCCTCAATTAACACGTTCACACATACATGAATACACCGATGGTAGTGTCAGCCTCCCATTCAATGTCAATAGAGAAAATATCTGATTCCAGCTTTAGTAAAACACATTTAAGTGTCCGAGAAGTGGTTTACAGTGGCTCTGAACTAGGAACAAAGAGTGAAACGACTGTGCTCAATCCCAATCCTGCTGTTTTGTCGACTGTGACCGTCAAGACGAACCCGCCAACAAGCCAGGCAACAACTCAGAGGTGTGAGATGGTTTGTGTGTCTTGCGTGTGTGCATGTGTGTGTGTGTGCGTGCGCGTGTGCATGTGCGTGTGTGTGCGCGTGTTTGCATGTCTGTTGTCATCACCCCGCCTCGATGCTGGAGAGCGAGAGTCTACGCTACAACCAGAATACTAATGCCATTACAGCCTCTCACCTGTAGTTCAGCTGACTAGAAGTCATGTGCTGCTACATCAAACGCCTGTTTCATCTGAGGTCTGGCTAGGAATAAAGGGTTTGGGAAATATGTGAAATGGATTCTAAAGTCACTGTGAGCTCTTTGCTGCTCGTAGAGTGCAGGCAAAGGCATTCTTTGGTTTAGCCTCACCCATTTGTTTCTCTGCATCTGTTGCCTTCTGGAGATGTACTCTACACCAATGTAGCCGTCACCTACTAGATGCTAGGTAAATATTTCAGACCTGAGCAGAAATACATAGTATAAACCTATGACCGAATCACAGCCGTGCTGATATTCAGCATAACACACTCCTTCTCGTATGACATTCATTATTATTCATAGTATGTATTACTATAATGCAAATGTGCCTACTGTAATTACGTATTCAGAACATTGCATTACTACGTTGTGAGGCATTTTGTGTTCACCCCGAGTAAAGACTGCATTTCCCAGAAGCCCCTTTTCCCCATCACTAAGAGATACCTCTCCCTTCTGGCACAGAGTGTGTTTATATCGAACATAACAGCTGAGAGATGACAGTGGAGTTGGAGCATCAGCTGTTTAGCAGGCTGTACAGCCATGACGTAAGACTGCAATTAGCGTTTGGAAGTATGATTAGCATATTGGACAACGTTATAATTTTCGGTGCATTAGGAAAGCTTGTTAATCATTGTATAAAATCGATTACAGAACTGTGTTATTAGTGTGTACAGTACAGCTTTATTAATGTGTATCACACACATTTGCGTCTCGACGTGAGTGACGGACCCCTTAATTGGGGACGGGGGCCCCAAACTGTTAGCGTTCCCCCCTCTGTAGCCTCCGCTATTGTGTAGCGGTGGGCGGGCTAACCTGTGAGCCCGGTCAGCCAGTTGTTCAGTGCGTTAAAGTCACAGATAAGGGGAGAGGACGGCAATCTATCACCTCACACTGACAACCCGGCGTGCCACCTGTCTCTGGGGACGGGGGGGGGGGGGACGGGGGGGGGCTGCTGTACGCTGGCACGCTCCCCTGCTGCTACACACTCCCCCTGAACTCCCCCCCTTCCCCTCATACTCCATGGCAACTTAATATGTCAGCTCTGCTGATGGCTATGGCCCTCGCCATGCTGTGTCACTTCATTAGACGTGCAGAAGTGTGACCTTGCAACTCTGTCTCTCTATTTATTATTGCTCTCTCTCTCTCTCTCTCTCTCTCTCTCTCTCTCTCTCTCCTTCCGTCGTCTCTCTCAATACGTTGCTCTCTGCTCTCATTCTTCTCTTTCATTTTGCGGCTTGTCAAGATGTCTCCTGCTGCGCCACACAGGTTATTTATAACTAACGCTGAGGTGGGTAGCACGAAGAAAGGTGGGCCGCCGTGTGACACACACACACACACGTGCGTCCGTGCATGCTCTTTGTGTAGCTCAAACACTGAAAACATGCACCCTCCTGTCGCAGAACAAGCCTTTGAAGTCTCATTATCGCTGCATGTT
>JAODLL010000024.1:5513741-5531833 GCA_026546735.1 Forbesichthys agassizii | reverse complement strand
GTTGGGTGTCTTGCTCAAGGACACCTGATCGACACTTGGTGAGGAGCTGCTTGACCACCGGGAGCAGTTAGGGTTGGGTGTCTTGCTCAAGGACACCTGATCGACACTTGGTGAGGAGCTGCTTGACCACCGGGAGCAGTTAGGGTTGGATGTCTTGCGCAGCGACACCTTGGTGAGGAGCTGCTTGAACATCAGGATCAGTTAGGGTTGGATGTCTTGCTCAAGGACACCTGATCGACACTAGGTGAGGAGCTGCCTGACCACCGGGGGCAGTTAGGGTTAGGTGTCTTGCTCAAGGACACCTGATCGACACTAGGTGAGGAGCTGCCTGACCATCAGCCGGGACAAACTTCCTGATCACCTGCCGTCTCGCTCTACCCACTGCGCCACTGTCGCCCTATGAATAAACAATGTAAATAAATAATAAATTGTGAAATAAGGAGGGAACATTTAAACAGCAGCATTGTGCAGAGCCGTCTTAAACGTTATGCGTGTGCAAGTGTAATTGAAAAATGAAATTAAACGAGAGGCCCTGCCTTCTCAGGGGCATGCACATTGCCAGAGCAGGTTAGCTTGGTGTAGCCAGACCCACAATGTACTTGGTGAACAGGGTTCTGGACGTGCTCCACTGGGGCTAGTTAGCTCTTGTTTCTTTGGGCCTAGACTTTGGCTAAGTATCGGAGCAGCCCTTAGTCAACTGACGTTGCTACAGCAGTTTGTATCGCTTAATCTATCCCTAACACTGCACCACCGCCGCTTGACACTGATTGGTCCATCCTTCAGAGTGGCTGAGCGAACGTTAAAGGCAGGGTTAGTCATGCTTGCTAACTTTGAGCTCAAATCCAAACAGTATCGCTCCATGGCCCTCCACGGCGCCGCCTCACACATAGAAATGCAAAGCGTAGTACTAGGGCTTTGTTGATATGAGCAGTGTTTGCCACTTTGTTTATGTTGCTATTTATGGACCCGCGGCTGTGTAGAAGTATCAGATTATTTTACACAGAGAACGATAAGATAGAGAAATGCAAGGAGATTTTTGTTGAATTTGACAAAAAGTGTATTATCTTACATTTAGCTTGCAATAGCTGACTGTACCTTTAATGCAAATACGCTTTTCCAGAGGGGTTAGGGTTAGCAAGTTAGCAAGCCTTCTGGAGAATGACTGACCCTTCCCATCATCTTAAAGCTTTAAATTCCTACCTGAAGCACTTTGAAAGCACATATTTTGTCATCAGAACCTATATGCTGGTTCCCTCGTCACGTGATCGGGTTGCTGGTTCCCATAAGAGTGCTGGGTTATGGGAACCTTTCCGTTACTACCCTGCCATCTAATCAGCTGTTGAAAGGGTGGTACAGGCTGATTCCTCATATAGTCTTAAGCACCTGTTTCCCTGCAGATCCTTGGAGACCCAAACCACCACCGTGGCAGTCACGGTAAGACACAGCTCATCGGCATATACTGTAGGTCCTATTTGAGCAGTTGTAGATATAGTTGAGCTCAACCAAATGTGTTTGAAAGGGTCCCTCATGCTTCCAGAATATCTGAATAATAAGTAGGTCATTGAGAAAAGATCCTTTTGGGCCAGAGACCTCTACAGAATCAGACAAACTGCATGAAACATTATCAATTTGAATCCTGAATGAATCCTGGCAAATGTCTATCCATAATTCTAGGTGGTAAGTACGTTGGTTATTGTAGAAATCTCATGTCTTTCTCAAGCATGAAAAATGCTATAGAGTATTGTATAAAATGCTTTAAAACACAGTTCTTGTACCAAACCCAATATTTGATTGCATAATGGACCTTTATAAAGCAGAAAGAAAAAGTGCAATTCAATAAGACTGGGCATGGACATCGTTTGTACTTCAGAGTACCATTTATCTTGTGTCTAGGAATTTGTTTTGCCTGCCTCACATATGGCTTCCCTAGTGGAGGAAGATCTGTGTGTTCCTTGCCTGGCAATGTCAGATAGGCTCTCAGCACAAAGCACTTCCCGCACGACACTGAGCTTTATCAACAGTGACAAAAGTATATTGAATAATTATCTTTGGAATTAATACATTAGCCCAAACTTAAGTAAATGGCAGCAGATAGTGGGTATATATCTGAAAATGAGATGGAGAGGGCCAGAAATGTGAAGGACATTTGACTCCATTAATCACGTCTTGTAAAGTAATGTAGGCAGATGAAATGATTCTTACAGAGCGCTGTCATTACAATCACAGCGGTCATTTTAGATATCTAATTCACCGTTTACGTTCCCGTCTCCCACTTTAGATGCGGGCCAGACAATTAACTCATTCGCTGCTGGTTACCTACAAGAATAAATGATCATTTATTGCTCCATAAGCACTATTATACCACAGGGAATTTAAACAAAAACTGGTTGAAGGTGGAGTACTTTTAATGCATATTAGCTTTGCCTTAGAGGGACCCATTTAACGAGAAGTGTTATTTTTGAACTCCTTGTGAATATAAAAATATAGATAAGGAAAGTTTCTGTATTGTTAAGCTAGTAGGCAAACTTTAAAGCCGATTACAATCAAGATCAAATCCTGAAAAGGAATACACGGTATAAAAACATTTCCAGGTGAAAGCGTATAATCCAGACGCTGATAAAAACAGTACGTGCCACATTTTAGTGTCTTTGTGAATCTCACAATCACATGAATGAACTAGACCTTGTGTGCTATCTTACAATACATTAGCTGTGGTGCCTGCCGTGCGCTTAACATGGACCTGCAGTAGCCTAGCCTGTTATACTCAGACCCAAAATGCACTTGGTAAATCTGGGCTGGCCACACTCTATTGGGAAGTGTTAACAGTCATTGCCTCCTACTGGGCGTAGACCTCTTGTTAATTTTGAAGCAATTGGACAGCGTTTAACCAATTGGCATTGCTACAACTGTTTTGATCTCCTCATCTAGCACTACCACCATTTAGAAACATGAAATGTCATCGCCCTTACCCACCCTGATTGGTCGACAGCAGCGTGGCCGTGACAACGCTAACGCAAAGTCTGGTTTCCAGACTATAATCTCAGCATCTGAGAGCAATAGTCGGGCGGAGCCAGGCTAGTGGCAGTTTCACCATTGTAAAATATACAAGCTACATAAATCAAATCAAATCAAATGTATTTATAAAGCGCTTTCAAACAACAGAAGTGGTCACAAAGTGCTGTACAGTAAAATCAATAATATAATAATAATAAACAGCTCATACTATAAAAATCATAAAATGCAATCAACAACCACAGAGCCCAAATAATAATAAAACTGTTAGTAAAACAGTAAAAACAAACAATGCAATCACAAATGTCAAGGTATGTTGTGAAATAAAATACAAGGCTTGTCCGTGACGCTAGTAGTCTTTCCACGACAGTCTCACGTAAATTGTCGGTGATTCTGAAACCTTTGACAAGACTGAACCTTCTAGCGTTCGTAGATATGGTTGAACTGGGAGTTCCCAGGGAGCTGTCCTTCAGCCTGGGAAATGGGGGTGAAAAATAGCAACTGTGCACTCAAAAAAATAAAACCTGGATTGTCGGTTCAACCGAAAGGGGTCGACACTACGACAGGCCTGAGCCAATACAGCGTTTTTAATCAAAGAGCTGGCGACGAGATCAGAGTGGCACAGTTTGTCCCATTAATTTATCTAGATTAAGTTGTCTTGATCTCTTGGACGGAGTGACCTCCCGCCAAAACAACAGGAGCTGGGGCAGGGAGAACCGCCAGCGTGATTGATGGCTTTTCAATTAGTCACAATGTGAGACCTTCACAAGCTAACTCTGTCTCCCTTAGTGCTGTGTGTGTGTGTGCCTCCCTAACACAACACACAGGTTGTTCTATAGTGCGGGGGGGGGGGGGCAAAAAAAAACCCAGGAAGACTTGAGTGGTACTACGGTAACGTCATGTTTTTATAGAGTTCAACTCAACATCCATAGGGGCCTGAGCTCAATGAGAACAACATGTATCACATTGTTATTTTTCTCACCTTTTGTTTACATGTGGCCCTACAAAGCCTCGGGCTAAATCCTCATCTGACGGCCTCAGTCATAATCTGACAAAATGCCACCTAAGAGAAAACAGACAACTACATAATCACATGAAGGAGATTATCTCACTGGAGAACAACAATGTTAAATTCGACTGACTGATTGTTTTCACACTAGCATGGAGAAACGATTAGGAGAAACATTGGACTGGAGTCCAGCACAATTGGATTTAATTGTTCCTATAACGTTTTAATAATCTGTAAATACTCTAAATAATGCATACATGTACAGACTATAATAGTCTGTATGAAAACACCCAGTTAACACAAGACATTTAAAATACCAAGATAGAAAGTTAGTTAGGCTAACATTGTGTTACCATGCTAATCTTACAAGCGTGTTTGACTTTGCCGCTAATATCAGTCCGGACAGTCTACAATGTGTGCTTGCGTCCAAACTACCACCAATCAGCGTCGTACTGGCAGGGACGGGCGTGATTTAGGTGTGTTGATAGCCCGTGATTGATGGTGATAGACAGATGGTTCATCCAATCACCTCAGTCAAATGTATGTTTTGAAAACTCATGTCCTTTTCCAAACAGATTCAATGGACAATTTCCCAAATGGTTCTGTGTAACAAACTATCTGGCATGTCAGGTTACTGTCAGTTGTGCAACAAATAAATACATTACAAAACATATACAGTATTGCAGGGAACAAATAGGGACACTATACAATGGAACATGAATGGGACACATTGACGGAAGCTGTCGGATGAAAGGCTTTCATACACACCTCAGATGGTGCCTGCAACACCAAGCCAGCCCCAGAATAAATCAATTCACTGACCAATGCCAAATTGTGGGACACTGGCCAGACACTATTTTACCAGTCGATTCTCATGTAAATGGGACATTTACTGTCACAAACTACACACCATCGGCACTAGCACCCCTGTTTTAATGAATATCAAGTGTGGCTGTATGTTCTCACTGCGAAGGCTTCCTAATGAAGTTTTAGTTGGGCTGTGACTCATAAAAAGCGACGATTCATGGCTGCTCCACTTACATTCGGGCTCCTCCGCCTATATGACTAGATTACAGGGACTGATGAAGTAATCCATCAGATTGATCGCGAGCATTCCACCAAATGAAAATGATTATCGAATTACATTGGTCGACAGCCATTAAAACACGCCGGCTCATAAAATCAGCAAGTTAGAGCTACTTCGAACCCACTCAATTAAAAAGTACACGGTAATCGCTAAGCCAGCGTTAGTGTGAGTTATGTTGGCTGCAAATGTTCCCGTCCACTGGTTCTGCTCTAAAGTTACTTAGAGATCATACATAAAACTTTTCAAGGTGCTGAGAGGTCAAAGTTGATGACCATTCATCTAATTGCTTAACCTATATATGTATTAGAGCAACATCCTTAATTAAGTAAAATGTTCTGGGACACTACGGGTAAGCGTTTAGGGTGGTCAACTCCCAGTGAAGAAGGGCTGTGGGCGTGATTCCCAAGCTATTTAACCTAAGCCAAACCTACAATCATATTATGTTTACCAAATCAAACATCAAATAGAGAATGACATGGACAAGAATAGTATCATTCAACATTTAAAGCAGTTACATCATTATCAAAAGGTAAATGACAAGAGATAAGATACCTAATGATCAAACATGTGTCTTTTGTGTACAGAATAACTAGGCCGAGCCACGTTATCAGTAGAAAGCTTAGAACCTCTACTTTCAATATATAGCCTATCTGACACAAATGCCAATTCCAAGTTATTATATTATTTCATTAAATGAAATATGTGAACAAATATGCAGACATTGTTTGACAAAGATCATTCACTAATGTCTAATGAGCTGGCTGATCAAAAAGAGCCGGAATGCCCATTACAAAAAAAAAAAAAAAAAACCCCAGCTATCATGGGGATTCACTACCCCCAGTGCCTCGGAGTGGAATTACCCAAAACAAAGACAGAATCTAGATACAATATTGAAAATAACATTTATGTAGATTAAAATGCAGGACAAATGCTTCCACATAGTTATTTAAACTGCTTAACTGTACTTGAACTAGAATATGAATGAATATGGACATGGGGAAAACATATGACTTTATTATTATTATGCAATACCAATACAAAAATATTCACTCTCACTAATGCAACCTGAGCTCTTAATTCCTGTTTTTGGTTAACAATCAAGATGATCTTCATTTTTTTCTTTCTTTTTTGTCAACAGACATGCGGTTTATTGTCTAAAAATAAGTGCTTTAGCAATGAAATGATAATTGGTCCGGATGTAAAAATACGTGATTTTCAATTGGAAAATCAAACAGATGATGGCAATTCTCAAAGGATTTCTCCCCCTTTGTTTTTCCACAGCTACTCCAATTACCACGGCATCATGCTGGCGACAAAGGGACAAATGTTGCTGTGTCTGTGCGCACATGAAATTGTTCATGTTCACAAACCACCAGGTTGAGCTAATACTTCACACCCTGCTAGACGAGACAATCTGTAGTCAGTAAGCACCATGGTGGGCGCCTTCGCTCTCCCGGCCTAAACCAACACTTCTTTGGCAAAAAACATATGCCCTGTATTTACTTTAATATATTACACTTATTATTTTAATGCTTTTCTACCTTTATCTTTCGTGTTTGTTGTGAAAGTGTCACTACATGTGTGCAGCAAAAACATTTCAAGTTGGACCGCTCATGACCAATAAGGAGAAAAGTCAAACCCCCCTTCCCCCCCCCGACCCCCATTCCTTTTCCACACACACCCTTCTCCTTTCATTCACTGAGGATCAAGCCTCCATAATCCCTGGATTTTCGAGCCACCAAAACAGCTTGGGCCCATCAGCAAATTGCGACGGCATATGGTATAGGTTTATGATTCATCTGGCATGCGCCGCGCCCCGAGAGTCCCGTCATCCATACGGCAAACAGTGGGGGGATATCAGCATGCTAAGTGACGCATGTCTGGGGAAGGAGAGGCATTGGCAATGCAACGCTCCGGCAAAGATACTGGAATATGACAAAGATAGAGCAGCCTAATGCATCTCTATGGGAGCAGAGATAAAGCAGCCTAATGCATCTCTATGGGAGCAGAGATAAAGCAGCCTAATGCATCTCTATGTGAGCAGAGATAGAGCAGCCTAATGCATCTCTATGGGAACAGAGATAGAGCAGCCTAACGCATCTCTATGGGAGCAGAGATAGAGCCGCCTAATGCATCTCTATGGGAGCAGATATAGAGCAGCCTACTGCATCTCTATGGGAGCAGAGATGGTGCAACGTAATGCTAGTTTTAACAAGCTTCACCTTTTTAGACCCCTCTCCGCTTATTTAGAGTGTGGCATGCCTTTAAGACAAACACCCTGGCTTTATTTAGCAGAAGGTATGGCAGACTTCTGGGAAGGTGACTGGACTCCGCCCCCCAAACAGGCTCCACCGCCGATTGGCTAGCGGGGCTGTCCGTCAGGAGCACTGACTCTACGTATCAGGGAAAATGTTCATCGAAAATCACTAAAATAACACGAACATCTTCATTAGAATAGGTCACAGAAACGGGCTGCTGCACCTTCAGTGTAAGGTGATTCTACGCCATTACAGTGCAAGGTGCCTCATGCAAATTACCGTATATAACAGCAACTATGTTCTATGTAAAGATATAGCGGAGTAATAGCATCCTGAGCAGAGCATGACATCACTCTCCCTGTGTTTGTGTTGTAATCCCAGATCCTCTGGCTGAGCTAACATGCACGTGTGTGTGTGTGTGTGTGTGTGTGTGTGATTTGTTTCGGTGTGAGACGGTGCTCTAGTGTGACATCTTGTTGCAGAACACGCCCTGTAGACCCACTTTGAGCAAACCTCCACCCAGCATCCCAAACGGGCGAACGACACCCCGAAGGCTTGGCAGGTGACCGCGCCCGCCGCTCTGACTCAACGTGACCCACCCTCCCCCCTTCCCCAGCGCAGTATCACCACACATATTGTGCCATCATTATTTCATACCTTGCAGCGAAGACCCTTGGCGATATAGGTGTGAAAGGCTAAAGCTGCCGACCCCGCAACGGTTGGAAGACTTTATTTGAGGTGAGAGGTAGATGGTGGGGGAAGGGGGGCGGTGAGCCAGCATGACATCATCAACCCATAGACAGTATCATGTGTTCTCTGGATAAACCTCCTGAGAGATTTATGTCTTTGTATCTTTGTATAAGAAGGATTAGACCCTTTATCAAATACGGAGGAAATTACAGTACATTATGTTCTGATGTATTTTAAAGAGATTAATGGATGCCAACATTTCCTAAATCTAATATTGAACCATGGCAAAACAAAACATAATAATTTGCTGTAGGCCGATACATGTATGCACGTATCTTCTCTCTTGAAACAACTCTGCTTGTGACATCATAATAATCTTACATGAGCTTTGGAAGAGTATATTATATTGTATAATGGACATTGCAATTCACAGTGAGCCCACAAACAAAAACATCAAGAAGAAATCCCAAGCATATATTTATATATAGCGCTGTCACTAATCTCTCTTCCACCTGCATCCTCCACAACCGTGTGATAGCAGCTTTTCCCGAGAGAGGGGATTTACTCGTGAAGCGCTCCCAAAACGCAACGCGTAAAATCAAGTGTCAACTATAATAAGCTGTGCTGAGGGGGGCCTCTTTGTTTTGAAAGGTCAGTAGCTGGTTCCGCACCCAGCATGTGATCCGGCGGTTGCGCGTGGTCGTCAGGGACAACTGTGAAAATAAGGATAACCGGAGTCTTGGTCATCTTACGAGGGCTGCTCTTTCAGTCTGCTCTGCAAGACGTAGATGCTTAAACATGGGAAAGAAGGACTACGACCTTATGACAGGGCAAAGTCCCCCTCCCCCCCAGCCCAGTTAATAACCTGTAAATACTTTGTTGAGATGGTGTTATTGGTTTTTGCCCAGCCTGCAATGTATCCCACTGGTCTCAGAAAGCATCCCAGCCACCGGAGGCATCCTTACAAAGGCTAATAAATACTGCATGCATTGTTTTTCACAACTACATTGCTAATAGTGCTGATACATTCCTAGATACACTGAGGAAAGTGGGGTGGATGGAGCACTATTAACGTTATATCAAATGCCAGAGTCAGAATACAAACCAGTTTTTTACATTTTACAGTAGCGACATATGTCTAAAGGCTTATATGGCCAATGGAGTCCATTTATATTGTCCTTTTCTAACCTTCTGGCCACTCAGTACAGAATGGCCTTACATTCACCCATTCATGCACCGATAGTGATCGCTGCGGTGCAAGGTCCTACCTGGAGCAGTTAGGGTTGGGTGTCTTGCACATACACTCACATCCATGCATGCACACACACACTAAAATTCACGCACGCACAGGAGATCACAGAAATACTTAAACAAATCCTGCTTGTAATTCCAGACACAAATGTCCCTTTTATGAGTGCAAGTGCCAGGATCATTTGTAACTATTTGGAGATTAACTGTATATTTTAATTATGTTATGGAGGTGAGAACTGTTTGAAAAATTACATTTATTAATATCCAGAAGTGGCTAGGCGCCTAAAATTGTATTATTAGTAGAATTTCCAATTGAATGATGTACAGTACAGAGACATAGCATGTAGCATTAAAGGCATCATCATAATTTAATAAGATAGAAAAACAATGTGTAGTAAATATAACATGAAATGCTGGTAATGTAAATGCACCTCAACGTCAACACACACTCGTACGTCGTGTGTGTGTGTGTGTGTGTGTATACAGTTGTATTCCATAAACATTGCTGTGCTCAAAGCCACATTAGCAAATATGTAAATAATCAGATGGTTTAGTAACTTAAAGCAGTTCATGAAATATGATTAATTATGATTTAAAAAGCAAAATATGATTTCTGATGTCTGCAAATACCCATTCTGGCATCGTAGGCATGTGTGAAGCGGTCATCTGAGAGATGTAATCATCTTAGAATGACGGTTTAGTTAGTGAAGCCATAGCATTATTGTCAGGGTCGAGACATTCAGAGAGACTGGCTGAAGGTTTTATAAACAGAGTGATAGTGGTTTCATCGCTGCTGTAGTAGCCATAGAAAACACCTTCTCACCGTTCTGTTATATTCTGTAGTGCAATAGCAAAAAATTATATAATCCCATTGATACTGGATAATTATTTTATACTGAATCAATTTTTCTTGTGACATTTCAGGCAGAGGCTTCACTCTTCAACAATATCTGGTATTAGGAAGTGTTTTCCACGTATATGTCTATGTACATGTATATACAGTATATCCGGAGACATTTGTCACTCTAAACATAGAAACGCACTCATACACACCTTGCAAATGTGTAAAAAGCTTTACTAAAAGCAGACACTGGAACCTTTTGAGAGTTGTGTGTGTGTGTGAGAGAGAGAGAGAGTGTTTATATAGTGCCTCCGGTGACAGAGTTCACAGAGAGACTGCACACTGTCCACAAACAACACACACACACACACCATATAATCACATTCCCTGTCGGGCCGTATAAATCTGTATGGGCCCAATTAAAAATAGCCTTTAGCATGTCCTCTTTGCTAACACACACGTGGATAAAACAAC
Source organism: Forbesichthys agassizii (assembly GCA_026546735.1). NCBI lineage: Eukaryota > Metazoa > Chordata > Actinopteri > Percopsiformes > Amblyopsidae > Forbesichthys > Forbesichthys agassizii. The sequence continues at coordinate 5,521,211 of JAODLL010000024.1, read as the reverse complement.
ATAATAAATAATGCACGGAGATGGGCAGTTCGGTTTTCATTTAATGTAAAAGTGCAGCATTCAATATAATAACACTTGACTTGGTGACATTTTAACAGTGAAAGGCAAAAGCTGCATGTGGATGGTATTTCTGAAGTCACATGAAATCAAAGCTAATAGTGTGAAACGTGAAGAAAAGACTACAATATGTGATGAATATCAAACAACAGGTTATAATGCATTTTCTTTCAGCTAAGAAGACAAATTGATGGTAAAACATTAAAATAACTGTTTAAAAGTGTTGGGTTTCAAAATATGTGCAAAAGTGCCATATTATAAACATTATTAACACATGACATTAATTTACAGACACAAAAACGTTAATAAAAACACAAACCAAACAAAATAATAAACAGTAGAATATGGAGAGAGAGTGACTGTCCATCCTTCATGTGCTAAGTGGGGGGTGGTGGCTGTGTTTTGACCAGTATGTAAATATCTAATTAGTATGGGTTAATAACATTCCAGCGCTTTTTTCTGTTACATAAAAAAAAAGAAGAAATTGTCTCTCTCCTTCCAAAAAAAATGACACCGCAAAATTACACAAGTGGCTATGGGTGCGTTTTAAGTAAGTTGTGAAAAAACACCATGGCAACGGTACTGAGGCAAACAAAGGAATAATAATTAGCCTGGCGTGATGTGCTCGCCGCGCCGCCCGCCAAACGTGCCTCGTGCTCGCCCTGCCCCCCCCATCCCCCCTCAAACCTCCTGACGGTTGCTGAACTTATTTCTGGTGTCATCTGAGGATCGCCCCTGCCTGGGCAGAAGAGTCCCACTGACCCAGCCACTGGTCATTGTCTATACCGCTTCCCGTCAAAGCCGGAGAGCTTTGTCAGGTTTCCACTCCAATATCCATTTTGCGTCTGAAGTACCCTATTCGAAGTGACTGGATCGTTGGATCCTCCCACAACCACTCCCCCACACCCCTTCCCACCCACCGTGTTTCCGCATACTAACATCATTTCAGAGCGTCGTCATGACAGCGCGCTGGGGGGAAATCCTCCCCTACGTCTGGGGACGTAAGGGAGGATCCTACGCTACTCCTCATTGGGCCGGGGCGGAGCCCATTTCAGGAAATGAACAATACTTATCCATCCGTCGCCCCTGTTGCTTCGGGTTCGCGTTGCCCCGACGTGGCGCGGTGCCCTGTTTTTGTCCCACGCAATGCCACGGCAATAGGTCATTCAATGTCACAAGGCGTAAAAAAAAGCAGACAGGCTACAGTCTTCACAGGCTACTGGTTGCTGTTCACTTTAATAATTTTAATTAAACTTTGATATTCCGGTACGGGAAGAACCAGCGGGCTGTGTCGCACCGGAGAGAGCCTAGGGAGAATTGAGAGAGGCGTACTTTACACCGCCCAGACAACGGGCGTGTGCACGTGCAGGGGCTCTGAGCGAACAGCAGACTGTGCAGAAACGGGGGCAAGGAACACCAGGCATCGTGTCAAGGTCTTCAGGCGTCAATCCCTCAAACCTAGCTGGACATCCCCGCTGTCCCGCGGTAGAATAACGCTCTATTAATTTCCTTGTCCTGAGCGCATAATGAAAGGAAGGTGTCTTTACACGCACACACAATAGAAAGAAAGGGCACAAATTGTCAGTGCCTTGCCGTACCTTGGGGCGTCCTGTCTACAGTTTGTCAAGCGTGTGCACTTCTCAGTGTTAAAATGACAAGATCGCCAGTCACAGTGGTCCCGGCAGGGCATCGGAGAGTTGGTGAGGGTTCACGATGAGATGGTTGCCAAGAGGCAGCGGACTGCTGCACTTGCTAGGCCCGATGGGAGTATTTACACATCCAGGCCAAAGGCAAACAGGCCCCTTTTCTTTTTGTAAAGATAGCTTACGTCTGTGTCCATGAACCCAATATGGTCGGAATATGTTAAGGCTTTATTGGCCACAGAGCTTAACCCAGAGTGTTGTGGATTTAGCAGCTCTGTGGTTCGGTTAGAATTGGATATAGATATACATATACATTTTATTTTTTGTCTTTACACAATTAAATTACATTAAAAAAAACATAAAACAAAAATGTAAAAATAATAATTTACATGATTTGGAATTAAAAATAAAAAATGTTTCTGTGGCTATATAAGAACGTGAGGGCAGAGAACTTAGAGGAAACATTCCTTTGTGCTTTACGTGGAGGTCTGTGAAACAATAGAAAAACTCTTCAGAAACCAGAAATCCTTTGTTGGAAAAGTATGCTGCTTTTCTTAGCGATGTGGCACACGGTTGAAATTCATACACCGGCCCTGGAATAAACAAACAAACAACAATATTACCTTCTATTTCTGATTACGTTTATACACATACGTATTTAGTTATAACAATTTAAAATAAAAGTATGTTAAATTTGAAAAACACACAAATAAATAGTTAAATACTAGTATCGTTATTAAAAATAGAAATTATGAATAATTTTGTTCTAATGTTCAGGAAACTTAGAATATTTAACCAGTATAAAGTACTGTTATTTAAGCTTTCACAAATAATGTACATTTAACATTTAAATATGTGGATAACATTTTCAATTATTTACTACAAATTATAATAGATGACATATTATTTAAAATTGTATTTGCACAAAGCATTTAGACATTTTAAATGTTTTCCAAATGCTAAGAAAAATAAAAACATTACGTGTTTTTAAATACATTTTAAAATTAAATTTAAAAATGAACAATTCCTTCAACACCATGAAAATATTACAGTAAAAATAACTAAATATTAAAAAAAGAATTAAATTGCAAAACAAAATAAAGAAAAAAATATATATAAATTTGAAAATGTTCTCCACAACCACCATCCACACATCACGCCTGTGGCTGCGGAGGTCTCAGCCTACCCGAGTGGGGGGGGTCTGGCAGAGAGAGGGGGGGGGGGGTCTGACTGAGCTACTTATGCTGGTAGAGGGAGCTCTTGCCCTGCTGGTATCAGCAGCCGCCTGACCCAAGCTAAGGCTCTCTCTCTCTCTCTCTCTCTCTCTCTCTTCTTACAGTATTATTGACATGCACTGACATGTATTCACATTATTACTAGTGTCCACTGTTGTTTAACATACTCCAAACGCCATTACCACCATTGCCACCATTACCACCATTACCAATAAGTCCACAGGGATCGCAAAGTGTGCATGTTGGGTGATGTTATGCACACAAACATGTCACAAAAGTCTCTCTTGACAGATTCTGTAGAGGAATACATGGTATGTAACGTCTCTTTCACCACGACACTCTATCTCTCTCTCTCTCTCTCTGTCTTCCCCCACCCTCCCATCCCATAATAACTTGTCTCCATGGCTGCAGCAGGGCCATCTCTGAGTGGGGTCCATCAGAAGACCATCCTCCCTTGTGTGTGTGTGTGTGTGTGTGTGTGTGCGCGCTAAGCCCCCGGACGTGTTCCCACCCGGCTAATCTCACACAGTCAACAAATAAGGCACTTCAGATGTTGTTTTGGCCGCTGCCGCCGCTGCCGCTAAGTTCAGTGGATTTCGCAGGGTTTATACGGCGGGAAGTGTGGGGGGGGGGATTGGGGGAGGGGAGGGGGTGGGGGGGTTCACACAGAAAGCTGCTGTCGGGGGGCGGCGGGGGGGTCGAATGACGCAGGTGCGCCACAATACGGTCAAGCTAGTTCCAGCACACCCCTCCCCTTCCCCCCCGTGTGGGACAGAACCGGGTACCTGGGGATGGCAGGGTGGGCAGAGAGAGAGAGAGAGAAAGAGAGAGAGTTTGGCAGAGAGAGAGGGAGGCAGAGAGAGAGAGGTAGAATGAGAGAGAGATAAATAGAGAGAGAGGAATGCCACCCACCTATGCTGCCAGAGCTGTGAACATGTCATATGGAGAGACAGGTCAAACGTTGCCGCCACCCCCCTCCCCCCTTCTCCCCCTCGTCCTCAGTCAGAGAGTAGCGCCGTCTTCCAAACAGCAATTATGATTAATAAGGCCCATTAAAGTCCCTTCATTGGGTTTGTATTGAAATAAATGGAAGATAATATTAAATTGTCAAGTTCTTAATTGTGTCGAACTAAATTTTAGATAGATGGGACACTAGCCGAAGTCAGTACTGGTCCAAGAAGCATAGTGTTCTGGGACAGATGCGATTGCGGGCCAGTTGCTTTAGCAGCTAGAGAACGTTTTGTCTGGTAACCGCACAGTATTTTTCAGTTATTTGATTTGCTCAGTCAAAGACAAACCATGTCGACAGAAGTCCCACAATAGCACCGAAACATGAGCACTGCTGCTGGTGTGTCAATCTGTTCTGTTTCCAAAACACCCATCCTTCCCTTCATACAATCTTGCTAGTAGTCTCCATCCAGCTTCTTCTGCAGTACGTGAGACCCACACACTGACGAGCCAGCTCAATGTATTCATGTACAGACACATGCTAGCTAGGCCTCACTTTTACACGCCGTGCCGCGAGCGTATAGCTTCTGCACACAAGGCCATCGCGTTCCACTCCCAGAAGAAAAGGTCTTGCGTGAAGCCTTCATGAGCCGTGTCAGTTCGGTCCCCCCACCCCCCCCATCACAAACAGCATGTGTGCACTAGTTTGCATATCTGACCGCTAGCCGTGTCAGCGGCTTAACCGCCGCTACATGTTGACAGCAGCGGCAGAAGTCCACATTCGGCCCGGTGTCAGGCAACACGCTTGTTGCTGGAACAACCATTGGCTGCTGGGGGGGGCAGCAGCTCCTCAGAGCTGGGTCTGCGTCGGTGTGAGGGTAATTCTCTTCCATCATCCACCCCCCACCCCCATGCCCTCCTGGAGGACCTGGCTTACAGAACACGTCCTCATCCGCTCTGGAGCACAGCTCTGGGAAGGAGGAGCGATCCGGGAAGCCTCAACACACAGGCAACTGGAGTACTTTGATTGAGAACTTTTGCGGACTGGAACTGACTCGAGTAAATGTCTAATTAAATCTAACATATTTAATGCAATTAAAGAATATTTAGAATGTTATTTATGTTAAACAATATGCTGAACCTAACAATAATTTAGGTTTAGCTTTCTGATACAATATTAGAAATTGTAACGAGTATACATTTATTATATATTATACTGTTATTTAATAAAAGAAAACACTTAAGTGCAATTTTATACTATATAAAATTATTAATATTATTATTAATAAAAAAAATATCTTAAAATATACAATAACTAATAGATTATCCAAGCATAGAAAGACTTTTATTAGCTGGAATTATAGAGTACTGCTTAATATAAACTATACATACTGTATGTAATTTATTTTTTTAAATGTATGCCATAAACCTTTGTTTGATAATAGTCACATTTCCGTAGTACAGAGGTCAGAATCATGTCATCATCATGTCCTGTAATGACACATTCACTGTAGATAGACGATCAAAACAACTAGAAGCCTTTGTCAGTTCATATAAAAGTACTTTAGGCTACACTAAACAATTAACTGTTTAACGAAGGCACCTTCATTAGACACCTTTAAAATAATTGAAATTGAAAGCAGAGCGTATGTATAATAAGCATTTTAATGTGTGTTTAACAGGGACTACTGGTACAGCTAGTCTGAAGAAAAAAGCTCAAAGATTTGTGGTTTCATGCATTATAATCACCACGCAACACATAGCTATTAAGCATGTTCACTACAGTGGGCGAAAAGATTCTGTCAACAACTAGGTTGGACGCGGTTTTAAATGTCTCATTAACAGTTAACAATAATAATACTACTTTATATTTAGGATGTCTTTCAAAACAAAACGACATTACATTGCAAGTAGGCAAAAACAAAGATATAAAACATTTGGCTGAGACATATACAGTATACTATAGCAATAAACATTTGACAAAGGCAGCAATATACATTCTTGTGTGTGTATTTTAATGTACAATCTTTTTTTCACAATTTCCTGTTAAATATTAATTATAAAGAAGAATTTTAAAATATGTAAAACAACATTGAGGTCCTTCTGATGCCTTTTCACTGCCTGCAATCTTTCAATGTATCCCACAAAGACTTGCAGACAGTTAACTGTGTACAGACTGCTGATTGTGAGTTGTTTTTGTTTTTTTAAGCCAAATGTTTGTGTTGGCTCGCTGTATTGATTATAGTTTGTCACATTTATCATATTTCTACAAAAAGTTGAACAATAACTCCGTCATGATACGTTGCAGAATGAATCTCCCATCTGGACGATGCTTAGAAGCATGAGAGTTGTAATCTAGTTGCAAGATGCTAATTTTGCAATGATAAGCTACAGGATTTGATAGATTTTATCTCTAAAACTTGAAGAGTTTCTCCACACTAAGGGCCTGCAGCAAATACTCTAGGGTTTATTTCATCTATCATCTATTTAATCCAACAGGCATCTGCCAGCAATATACAGTATGTGTTATTCAGAAGTGTGTTTATTGTATTGACAAATTATGCAGGACAGCAAATTAACAATGGATTTATGCATTTAGCATTTATCAAACATACTCTATGAGGTCCATGCTTAATGCATGGACACTAATCATTATATCATCTTCAGTGTGTTTTGAACCATGTACACTTATGGGGACTATAGTGTTTACTGATAAGTTAAAGGTATAGTCAGCGATTGTATATGCTTAAATGCTTTTTGTCAAATTCAGCGAATATCTACGGCTAGCTGTCCGTTAAGTGTGCGCGCTGTAAAATAATCTGGTGTTCCTACAGAGCTCTGGCTCCGCAATTGGGAACAAACAAAAGTGGTGCAGACCGCACTACAAAACAATATCCCAGCCAATGTTTCCAATGTGTGGGGCGGAGCTTCTGAGAGAGTGTTACTGTTATGTGTTTTGAGTACAAAAACCAACAAGCTTTCTCCAGAATGACTGACTGCAACTTTAAGCGTAGGTTAGAGCGGTTGTAGTGTAATTGTACATTGTACAAATGTACGAATTGAACAATCGTCGTGCAAAACGATTTTATTTTTATATTATTGGACAATACCCTTCATTTAAACTCGAGGTTTTGACGGTCAACCACAGCAACATGTCCAACTGCAGCTGTATAACTAACCCACCAGCTGTGGTAGGAAATCCCCCGTCGCCTTGACGACGGACTGCCAGGCCAGCCAGGGACATTAGAGACGTGTGCCGAGTCCGTGGCCACCACCGCATATTGAGCATATTAAGAAGGTTCAAGGAGGGGGGAGGGCCACAGCTGCACAGAGCCGAGGGGAGACCCCCCCCACACACACACTCACACACACACCCACACCCACACACACTGCCCACACAGAGCCGCCATCTGTCCCCCTGGGAAGAGCAGCCACCTGAGGCCCTGCCAAACACATGATGTGGTCCCACTGGCTGCTACTGTCTGTGTTCAGGGGCCGCATCGACATAACGTCTCTGGTGCTTCTCCCATAGAGTTCTATTGAGGACTCTCTAAGAGGTCTGTCTCTTCTATATAATGTCTCTGGTA
>JAODLL010000024.1:5465589-5487993 GCA_026546735.1 Forbesichthys agassizii | reverse complement strand
ACTCCAGGTGGGGAATGAGTCCTTACCCCAAGTGAAGGAGTTTAAGTACCTCGGGGTCTTGTTCGCGAGTGAGGGGATTATGGAGCGAGAGATTGGTCGGAGAATGGTAGTAGTGGAAGCGGTATTGCAATCGCTTTACCGCACCGTTGTGACGAAAAAAGAGCTGAGCCGGAAGGCAAAGCTCTTAATCTACCGGGCAATTTTTGTTCCTACCCTCACCTATGGTCATGAAGGGTGGGTTATGACCGAAAAAACAAGATCACCGGTACAAGCGGCCGAAATGGGTTTCCTCAGGAGAGTGGCTGGCTTCTTCCTTAGAGATAAGGTGAGAAGCCCAGCTATATGTGAGGAACTCGGAGTAGAGCCGCTACTCCTTCACGTCGAAAGGTGCCAGTTGAGGTGGTATGGGCATCTGATAAGGATGCTCCCTGGGCGCCTCCCTTGGGAGGTGTGTTTCAGGCACGTCCAGCTGGGAGGAGGCCTCGGGGAAGACCCAGGACTAGGTGGAGAGATTATATCTCCACACTGGCCTGGGAACGCCTCAGGATCCCCCAGTCAGAGCTTTACAATGTGGCTCGGGAAAGGGAGATTTGGGGTCCCCTGCTGAAGCTGCTGCCCCCACGACCCGACTCCGGATAAGCGGATGACAATGGATGGATAATGGATATTTTTATTGTGCAAAAATAGAATAGAAATATAATGTTCTGGGAATGTTAAGGTGCAAGAACATATCTTTCTATAGCCTGTGTGCAAAATTGATTGATTATTTTTTTAACTATGGGTTCTCTACAAGTCAATAAACGTGTTGAGGATAAGTTTGCTAACTTGAGAATTGCTCAAGATATCAAATAAATACACCAGTAATGTAGCAATTATAAACACACAAGTCATACTACAACATGTAGTATATACATGTTGTAGGGTGTAGTCATTATAAAATATAGGAGCAATGTTTTCTGGCCACTGAAAATACCTACTCGAGTAGGTATCTATTATTCTGCATGCAACAATGTGTGCTTTGTCTATTTGCATGTGTTGTACTGAAACATGATAACATGACCTGAAAATGTATGCTTCTCAATGATGGACTGCATTTTATCGTTTGTGAAAACAAAACACTGCTCGGGTATTATGCATAGTCTGTATATGGGATGCCATTCTCAAAATGTGAGGTTGTTCAAATGCATATTAAATTGTAAAATCATACCTGGTTTTGTACACTGAAATTTTACTCAGGCCTGTCTTAAGATGCTGGATGCACAAACTCCTAGCTTTACTCCCTAAGCAAGAGAGAATTGTTATGTATCACTGGTTTCCTATAAAGGTGGGGCTCAGTGTATTACTTTGTTGAACCTAATTATACTGCTTCAGGTGGAGTGTAGGATAACGTTTAGCTATAGATATGTGGCCTAGTCTGTTGAAGAGTTTTGCAATTTTTCTTCACTCAATGCAAAATAAAGAGATAGTTGGTCTCAGTTTATACATTTGCCTTATTATAACTGAAGATTGACATTTCTGACCTCAGGGCTGGCAATCTGGCTAGCAATCATCATTGACTCTTGGGAACACACTTTTTTTTTACATACAAACAAACAAACATAATTAATGGGGAAATTATTAATCCCTTTTCCCTCGTTATTCCTATAGAAATGGAAACAGTTGTCCAGACTGCAACGAAGTTTGATCCTGTTCACCGTGGCCTTGTTGATATGTGGAATTGCTTCTTCTGACATATTTTCCGAGCACCTGAAAGGTAAACATTGGCATACATTGTTTCTCCTACATACAGTATACCTAGACAGACACGGGTATGGTATGTTATATTCCATTCTCTGCTTTGAGATAACATAAGAGAGTATCTCAAGTATTTTTCCACCAACAGTTGTTCTTTTTGCTGATTAGAATGCTTTTTGAGTTTGAATGAGTGTTACAGAACTGACAAGACAGGCTGATCAATAAAGTAAGGTCTTTTCACGCCCAGGTTGTCCATAGAAATTAAACATTAAATACTATGGTATACTTCAGACCAGTGTTGGGCAGTTAATATTAACTAGTTGCGACGGCACCTCACACATCGAAGTGCCTTGTGAAGCAAAGTGTTGTGCTACGGCTTTGTTGATACGAGTGGTGTTTGCTACTTTGTTTATGTTACTCTACGGAGCTAGGGCTGTGTAGACTGTAAGATATCACAATGCAAGGAGATATTTGTTGAATTTGAAAGTGTATTATCTTACATTTAGCTTGCAATTACTGACCATACCTTTTAATGAGGGAAAGACTGAACACTACTTGTTGAATTTGGTGTTAATACAGTACATTTGATTTAGCATACAGTATAGCTACATATGCGACTCATTAAAAGCACATGCATGCTTTTTATGTGATCTGTTGTTGGGTAATTTCTCAGGTACATTTCTTCTGGGGGGTTTGAGTGGATATTCACTATGGACATGTGAAGTCAAATGTAGAACTCAGAGGTGTTACTCCAAACATCTGTGTTGGTGTGCAAGGGCTTCAACCAATCCACCCTGTGTTTAGATTAGAAACAAGCTCTTGATGAAGGTGGACAATCTACCGTGGACAATCTACCACATGATCAGAAACAAAGGCATGGTAATAATGTATTGTGATCAATAGCTAGGCATACTGTACCTTTGTAGTTTTTATTCCATTACTGTTACACTGACATAAACGCTGGTGGTATTTCTGCTCTAGTTCCCTACCATTTCCAAAGACAAACTGATCTCTGCTAGGTGTACTCGAGGTAAAATAATTCTATGTAAAGTATTTATGTACTTCAAGAGTGGGCTTATAAATCAAGCTTTGCTTTCTAACATTAGGCCGCATTCAGACATAACTTCTTTTTGAAAGCTGTCCGCCCCTTTTTTTACCTTATAACCGTATGGAGCGGACCGTGTTTTTAAAAGCACCATGGGCGCTGAATTCAAACGCTTTTTGTTTTTCAGTTGAGAAAACTTCAACTTCTCAGAAGAAAATGCTCTACGTCATCTGCTTTTTTAACAGTTGACCAATCACAAGTGCGTAGTGAGACCCAGTGTTTCCCGTAACAACCGTTTTAGATGCTTTTTGTTTTTCTTACATGAAAAATGCCCAGGTCGGCGCTTTTAATAAAAAAAAAAGAAGTTATGTCTGAACGCGGCCTTAGACCGTCTTCTGTTGTGAGATGGGATATGACCATATATCATGACTGATGCTGCTTCTTCAGAGGATTATCAAACCATTGTTATCAGTCTTGTGAAATAAAATTGATTAAAGCATCTACTATATTACATAAATGATAATTTACATTTTTACATCCACATTTGTTTAACAAATCAAATACATCCGTTATGGTTTGTTACCAACATTTATATGTAGAGTGTCGGGCTGCTCTTTTCTCAAAATATCATACTGGATTTTATATGCAAATAATGTAGGTAGTGCAGCATGACATACATTATTGCACATTGGGAGACAATAAACAGACACATATACAGTATAGCATACATTTGACTCCTACTGTGTGTGTGTTTGCGCACTACATACACAAACCAACGACCATTTCCAGAGTAAGCCAAACACTAATAAAAAAACAGGAGATACTATGTACACAGATATAATAAAAAGTGGTGGTGGTGTCAACATCCATGGATGATACTATATTTCCAGTATTGTTTGTAGTTATACGCTGGTGAAATGGGGCAATGCTCACTGCTCATTTGGTGATATGATTACATGGCCCACAATCACCCAGACTGCTGACAGTGCTCTTCACAACTATAGTTTGTGTATTGAAGGTGTTGTCCTGTGTCTACTCTACATAGGTCTTGTATATGGAGAGGAGGAGGAGGGGGTGGGAGGTGGTGACTTGAGGCATGTCACTCCTCACGCGCTACCTGAGCCTGCAAAAGGAGGCCAGCCGCCTGAGATCCCCTCACAGGTTGCTATGGTTACATTCCTTTCTCTATTTCTAAGCACTTTTAGGGCACGTAAGATGCAATACAGTATGCTTTTATAACCTACTTGAAAACTTTAGCAAAGCACTCTTTTGAGATGTCTTATTAAATGCTGTGGCTTGTTTTAGAGGATTATCTATTCGCCATCACTACCAGTATGTGTTTGTACACATCCCTGTGAGAAAGGCTAGTGACTCTAGAAATAAGGGGTCTTTACAATATAGTTAAAAGAGGAAATTAAATAAGGAGAATACTGTTAGTCTAATCCAACTCTGAATGGAACAAGTACAGTACACAGTATATTTTGCATTCACACACACACACATCCTTTGTTTTTCTCGAGCAATACTAACCACAAAGCAGGGTTTACAATGGACTGTGTTTGTAGCTTTCGGAATGCAAATTCTGAATGCAACATGTTTATCTACTAGTGGGAAAGGTACCGCACCTTCCTTTAACCTGTTCTGATATAGTGATATATAGTGAGACAGCAGGGTGAAATAAACTCGTTGGCATTGTTTAGAGGAGTATATATAATATGATAAACTCGTTCCAAGTATAATAATACATTGGACTTGTTCCAAGTGTAATCATACTGCAGCATTCAAGCTATATCAATTTGAGTATGTTAACTAAGTCTTGGCTGAATTTCTCTACAATACATCCACTCAGACAAAACTACCATATGAAAATAAAATGGATTTAAGATAAACATATAGTACTTTATTTATTCCAAAGGGAAAAGACTAGGATACAAAATATACCACAACCACTACACTAGCTGCTGTTTTCCAATGTTTATCACAGAAGCACTAAGGAGAATAGGTAAGTCATATTTGACTTCTGTTGTGACCCTTCAAACTGCCTCCTTCAGAAACCAAAGCGGCTGTCCTACAAGCGAGGACCTCCTGGCTTGCGGAATCGTCTGCAGAAGAAAGGCAATGCCTCAGACACGCTGGCAGGGGAGGACAAGAAAGAGGGAGAAGTCATCAGGTCAGTCTCAAGGGCCACTCACTAGATTCCTAGATAATAGTTCCATCTCAGTGAATTGTGATTGAATGTTTAAATGGCAATAAAGCTAAAGGACTCTCTTAAGGTGCTCTAAACTGCAAACAACTGTTTTCTATGGAAAGATACAGTATAGTGGAGTTACTTGTGTGAGCAAAGAATAACATCATGCTCCCTCTGTATGTGTTAGGGATTTGACCTGTGTGTGTGTGTGGCCCATGGCGCATTTGTTTTGATCTGAGATGATGATGGCAGGACGTCATGCAAAAGCACTTTAACATTTACTGTGGTTTTGTGTAGCTGGCGTGGGGCTGTGATCGTGGATGAGCAGGCCACTGATGACTCAAAGGATGAGGTCAATAAGGGGGGGCATCCAATCCAGTCACCTGGGGAATCAGGTGACGTTGTTTTGTGTGGTCGATGTCAATATCAGGCAGCATTTATGAAAGTACTTAAGCTCACATTGTTTTAGGGCTGGGCGATATGGACCAAAAAATCATATCCCGATAGATTTAGTCTGAATACTGATACACTATATATATAAGTTTTTTCTAAAACTAGGCTAAATGTTCAGGCTTACATCAATGCCAAATGTGAGATGTCACTAGCACTTAAACTTTGATCAAAATAAAACAATTACAAGTTTTACTCTCTCACTTAAAAACACACACCTGTGCAAATACAATGTAAACATGATGACTAATTTCCCAGTAATTTTTTTACTTTGACTAGTCGACAATAACACTGTCAACAATGATTGCAATCTATACAGTACATCAGGAAAGTATACAAAATATAGAAAAAGTGAAGTGCTGTGAATACTTTACAGATGCACTGTAAAGGCTGATCAAAGAGCGTTGGAGAATCTCACTTTATATTGATTCTGCAAGACTGTATTATAATACTGCTGCATCAAATGTGGGTTGAAAAGCAAATGCGTGCGTGAAAAGCAAATGCGTTTATATTTTAGAGGGACATCTGTAGTGTAGCCTAGCAATAGGCTATTTATGTTAATCGTGGCAATTAAAACAAAAGGGGGGAAAACATTTTTTTTTTTAGCAACATCACATAATTGTAGTTGTACAAGTTTAAATCCATAACGGAGAGGTTGTCAATATTGCAGCGATAACGATTTTCTAATTTTAATCCATATTTGTTTTTGTTTAGCTTGTAATACTAGCTACCTGTATCTGTCAGAAATGGAAATTGAGCGTGTAACTCAGTATTTGCTCTCTGGCCAATTGGCGCTTCCAATGGACACTCAATTTGTCTTGTGAGAGCAGAGTTAATAGGCCGACAGCCGTTCAACGTAATTATCACTGTTAAATGTGTAGCAATGGATTTGCTCAATCAATGTCTATAACACTATTATTTACTTATATAGCTTTTTATTTGACAGGACAGTATAGAGACAGGAAAGGAGTGTCAGATAGGTATAGGGAAATGACCGGGGGACAGATTGGAACCTCGATCTCCCAGGGCGCTAAGGTCCATATGTGCAGGAAGTTCTCACATGCTTCACCCCTGTAAAATATATACATTTTAAATGTTGCATTACATGTAGGCCTTCATAAAATTTCTATTCAGCGTGACTCATTTAAATTAGTAGGATGTGGGAGTGTGCCTGCAGTCAGTGTTTAATTTGTTTTTTCTGTTGTATTTCAGAAGGAAGTAGGCTGGAGGCAGTGCGAGATGCCTTCAAACATGCGTGGAAGGGCTACAAGGACTTTGCCTGGGGTCACGACGAGCTCAGGCCTATCTCCAAGTCCTATGGGGAGTGGTTTGGCCTGGGCCTGACGCTCATCGACGCTCTGGACACCATGTGGATTCTTGGGCTAAAAGAAGGTGGGCCGAACCTCTAGAGAAAATGAATGCAGTCAGTGGTTTTAACCTTTTGAAATGCACAGTCCTCAGTTTGTCAGCCCAATGCCAGTGATGACATTCTGTCATTACCATACAGTCACTATGATACACACAGTTGTAAACAAACGTATGTGAAATGTAAAGAGTTTTTTTTACTTTATTTGTAGAAAGGATTGTGTACAAAAAACATTCCTCTCATAAGAGAGGAAATACACATGTTAGTTTTATTTCCGTCTGCGGTCCCTGAGCAAATGTTTATTTTTTGCAACGGCACCATACATCAGCATTGCTATGACAGTTTTCCACAAATTAGAAATACCAATATATCGCCTTGATTAAAATATCCCCAAATATATCGTATCGTGGCCCTGTGATATATATATCGTATCGTGGCCCTGTGATATGTATTGTATGGCCAGACTCTTGCCGACGCGCCGCCCTAGTAGACAGTGTGTTGACAGAAGTGCCCAGCTCCATAATATTGCTGTGATCTTCCCGTGCTGACTGAGCTCAACAAGCATCTCGTCATCATCGTCCGTAACTCCCACACTATATCAAAAATATTTACACCCAGCAAACTGCAGGCACCTGACAGAACATTCACATACAGACTAGGCACCCACGCACACCATACTTATTTGAACTTCCAGTCAAGCTGGCATGTCAAATCACACACACACATAGCTGTAGTCCAGCTGAGCAGGCGGAAAGTAATAATAAGGAAGTAGTCACTTGATGGTCAGAGCGAGGTGTTAAAATCATTGCACATAATACTACACAGAGAAGGATCATCGTCCTCCACCATGTTAAAAAATGACGGTTTCTTTACTGCACACGAGACATGGTTGCATGGTTTTTAACCCCGCCTCCTTGCCCCACAATTTGATCAATGACCCTATGTCTGACTGCCGAAGCTGAACGTATCAATGCGTGCAATAGACGCAGAAAGAAAAAGTATTCGGGCAGATGAAATCCACTAGCAGTCTGCGGGCAATCTGCATCATGCCTGGCAGAGACAATATTCCATGTAAGTGTTTAACAGGCTTTAGTAGTCTACAACAGTAAGGGCTTCTTCTGTACAAATCCGCTGGCTTACACCTCACGCCAACTTATACTCATGGATCCTAGCGCTGTATTTGACACTATTGATCATAACATCTTGATAGACGGACTGAGGCACTGGGTTGGGATTTCTGGTACAGCTTCTATCTATCATACTTCTTCAAACAGGAAGTTCTGTGTTTTCATAAACAAATATTTCTCATATGGTTCTGTTAAATATGGTGTGCTGAATTTGGACAAAACAGAGATTCTGGTCATTGGGCATCAGCAAAAGACAATGGAAATTCAACCTTCTGCTGGTTCCTTAGCAGATCATATCAGGCCTGTTGCACGGAATCTTGGTGTCTGGTTTGACAGACATTTGAGTTTTAAACATCACGTCACTAAGCTTGTGCTATCATGTTTTTACCATCTTAGAAATATTTCAAAAATAAGATCCATGTTAACTTTTAAAGACACGGAAATAATTGTGCATGCCTTCATCTCATCACGTCTGAATTACTGCAACAGCCTTATTACCTGCCTGACCCAGAAATCAATTGATCGACTACAAACTGTACAGAACTCCGCTGCCAGGCTTTTAACCAGAACCAAGAAACATGACCATATCACACCTGTTTTAGCTTCCTTACACTTGCTGGGATGTGTCAGGGTAGATTTTAAGATGTTATTGATTACTTTTAAAGCTCTCCATGGCGTCTCTCCCAGTTATATATGTGACCTGCTAGTCCCGTATGCACCGGTACGTACCTTGAGGACTGCAGTCTGAACGTAGCCATACTGCACTTGACCAACCAAAGCTCACACAGGCCTATGTCATCATACAGTAATTATGCAATACACGTGTTATGCAAATGGAAATATACTCAGCAAAATATAATTATCTAGTCACACAATCAAAACATTATGAGCCTACTCAATTCACAGATAGCATAATAGCCCTTACATTTATGTTCTTCTTTCTAGATTTTCCCTTCGCAAAATCGCAGATCAAATCCAGCCAACGAGCCTGAGATGGCGTTACCTTGTTCCGTTTGCTGACCGGCGTCATTTTTTGTTTTTGCTCAAGTTGGCTACCGTTAGCTGAGGCTGAGCATACTGTAGCTTGTAGCAGAGGGCTCTTCTTTTTAGCTTTTTTGAAAAAGCTACTTATTAGCGGGACATTTTTATTGCACACGCTCCTCTCTCTTAATCCATGATATATTTCTCCCATCACTGAAGGCCTCTCTCTGCCCAAGGGCCCCTGGGCACATGCCCAGATTACCCATATGGTAGACCAGGCCTTGTCCCCATAGCCTTCAGCTGTTGCTCACTGTGCTGTCTTGTCCATGTAGAGTTTGAGGAGGCCAAGACGTGGGTGGCCACAGAGCTGTCCTTCAACAAGAACGTGGATGTCAACTTGTTTGAGAGCACCATCCGTATCCTGGGTGGTCTGTTGAGCACCTACCACCTGACTGGAGATGCCCTGTTCCTGGACAAAGCTGTGAGAATCTTCCCTACACCCCCTCACAGACAGCCATAGAGGGAATGTTTACTCCAGCCTGTAGTCATCTGCGTGCGTTTCCCCTCCATAGAAAGACATAGGCTCCAGGTTGATGCCAGCCTTCAGAACCCCATCCAAGATTCCCTACTCTGACGTGAACATTGGCATGGGCACGGCCCACCCTCCCCGCTGGACCTCAGACAGCACCGTGGCAGAGGTCACCAGCATCCAGCTGGAGTTCAGAGAGCTCAGCCGCCTCACGCAGGACCCTCAGTACCAGGTCTGTTTCTTTCTCTCTCACACACACACGGTTGACAATATAATTACATGTTATGCTTGAGTAAATGTAAAAATAATGTTCTGATGATTAACTAGACAAGTTACAATTTGTAATTCTTAATAGAAATCTAGTATCTTTTGTTCAGATATTTTATTAAAATTTGATTATTTATAGGATTATTAAGTGTATTCTTTTTCTTCTCTGCCGTTTATTTTGTGGTAGCATTATGGGAATCATAGTAACTATGTAAATGTAGAGAATGTGACATCAACATGTAGTGTAAGCACTAGTAAAGACCAAATGCCACAAAGTAGTGTTTGTACTTTATTAGTAGTGTGTGTGTGCGTGCGTGCGTGCACTGCATGCAGGTGGCCGTGGAGCAGGTGATGAAACAGGTGCACGCGCTTGACGGCAAGCTGGACGGCCTGGTGCCCATGTTCATCAACACCAACAGCGGCCAGTTCACCCACCAGGGCATCTACACACTGGGCGCACGTGCTGACAGCTACTATGAGTACCTGCTGAAGCTCTGGGTCCAGGGCGGCAAGAAGGAGGACCAGTACGTTAGCGCTCTTTTCTTGCTCACACGCTGCCGAGTTCGCTACTATCTAACAGCATTAGGTAACAGCTGTTAGCTAGTAGCTATTAGATTAGTGGTTGCTGCGTTGGTTGGTCAAAACAATATCCCTCCGCAGCGCCGGCCCACACATTGAAATGCATTGTGAAGCAAAGCATAGTACTATGGCTTTGTTGCCACTTTATGTTCCTATTTACAAAGCAAGGGCTGTGTAGAAGTACCTGAATAGTTTTTTTTTTTTTTTCTTTTCTCTCAAATCGCACAGAGAACGGTAAGTTCTGAAATGCGAGGAGATATTTGGTGAATTTGACAATAAGTGTATTAGCTTACAATTAGCTTGCAATAGCGGAGTACACCTTTAACTGAAGCTGGTGTGAGGCAAGCGGCCCATCGGGGGCTGGCAGCAGCAATACAGGTCACGCAGAGAGCCCCCCTCTCTACTGCCAGATCTGCCACAGCTGGAACAACCACTCTGGCCACAGGTGCTGTGGTACCTGCTGTTCCTCTATAGGCTGAGAGACATTACCAGCTTCCCGCACGGCCGTCATGCCTCAGCTAACCCTGCTGGCCTGGTCTGGTGGGGGAGCTGTACTGATGTCACTTCTGGGGAGGGTATTCAACTAAGGTGCTTGCAGCTCTCAAGCTGTTTCTGTTTCGCCTCCAGGCTTTGACCTAGATTAGCTGTTAATTATGTGGTTTTTGGACCAAGGGGAAGTATATTTCTTGTGTTTGGCTCTGTTCAGAAACCCCCACGTTTCCTTTGTGATTAAGGGACTTTGTGACTATTGTGCTTAAGGGATTTCTACATCAAGGAGAAATAATGCCTTGTAGCTCTGTTCTCCGCTACACTTGCAGCACATCAGCACACACTCTTGTCGTTTCTGACATGCATGACTGCTCACGAATCATAGTTGCTGCTAAACTGTGTGTGTTTCAGGTTCCTCCAGGATTACCTACAGGCAGTGGAGGGGGTGAAGAAGAATCTGTTGCAGAAGTCTTCGCCAAACGGCCTCACCTTTGTTGGAGAGCTTTCCCATGGGCAGTTCAGCCCTAAGATGGTCAGTACTGTTGCTCCTCATATAAGTCTTTCTGCAGCCTGCCAGCAGTCACACCGGTCTTATAACAGTAGGACAGCTGTTCAAGGACCTTTCTGCAAAGACAGGATATATGTGACTATATTTAATGGTTCTATATATGGTCTAGTTATTGCATCTACTTGAAATGTTTCTGTCTGAAAGCATATGGTTCTGATGGCTAACTTTGTTCCTAAAACAGGTTACATATCAACATTCTCTTAATAACTACCTGTTTGACACACCCTTCTTTGTAAGGAGAGTGTGTATTTCTAAGGGACTATAACATAGACAGACAGTTAGTCATCATAGAGACCTGACTCAGGGCTACATTGTTGCAGGACCACCTGGTGTGCTTCCTGCCCGGAACACTAGCCCTGGGCTACCACAACGGGCTGCCCAGCGAGCACATTGAGTTGGCCAAGCAGCTGATGGAGACCTGCTACCAGATGTACGCCCAGATGGAGACGGGCCTCAGCCCGGAGATCGTGCAGTTCAACATGCACCAGGGCAGCATCAGGGACGTGGATGTCAAGGTGGGTGGAGCACCAGCATAAATACCGGGGTTGGCTACTGCTCACGCTTTGGACGTCCATGGAGGGTTCAGCTCCTTTGGCGCTGGCTGCAGCCTATCAAATGCTTGTTGCAATATTTGTGATGTGAAATGTAAAGGTGGCTATGGCAACACACAGGCCTGCCACATAATTACTATATTATATTATTGTGCGATTGGACATAACCTCAATCATTTTTCTGACCGTGTGTTGCTGACATAAGACATAAGTTGAAGTGCTGCGCTGCTCCTGTGACATTTCTGGCTCGCTCGCTCGCTCGCTCTCGCACGCACGTACAGAGCAGACAGCTGATGCGTGTTCCTCAAGGCCAATGGATATTGTATTGTTTAGGTAAAGGTATTTTTCCCCACTACTGTATAATTCCAGCCAACTACATTTAGAAGAATAAATTCAAAAATATGGCATTTGTTTTATTCGCTTCAAGGTTTGTAGCCTACCTATTTTTCCAAGCAAGGAAACTGACATAGCGGCAAAAAAAAATCACAGCAAATGGTTTAAGGAGGTAGTTCTCAGCGAACACACATGGACGCTGGATGAAGGGAGACAAGTTTCAATCTAATATGTTTGGAATGTTTACACACAGTTTAACATTCAAGGTCAAAGCAAACATGTTCGCCACGAATGCTCGCCAATTCGGAACTCGCCTCTTTTGCTGCTGGTTAAAATGTCTATTGTTCTACATAAAATATGGAATATGTCGCTGCAAACCTGAAATGATTATAGTAAGTTGACATTTTAGTTGCTTAATGATAACAATCTCCCAAACATATGAACTGTGTCACTTTTAGCCTAAAATACTAGATTAGGTTACTGCTCTGTCTGGACAAAATCATGGTCGCTGGTGTAGGGCACGTCAATACGTAATTCACAACCAACCTTTACCACGACGTGTGTTGGATGCTTGTTTTGAATATAAAATATTTCCCGTGTTTCAGTTAAACTACTCCCTGCTTCCCTTGTTGACTCCTTGGATAAAGCCTATATAGTCAGTCATTCCACCCTTGTCTTTTCTTGTCTGCCCTTAAAATAATAATATAGTTTATCAAGCTTATATCTGAGACAATTAATCGGCCAACAAAAAAATTATCGTGACAGGCCTAGCAACATATCTAACCTGAGAAAACATCTGTTTAAACACAGTTTAGTTTTTTTTTAAGTTGTTTTCAAGTCTCCTTTGTCACACCTAAACCACGCCCGTCGCTAACAGTACGATGCTGATTGGCCACACACTAGGTTTACCGGCCTGAAACACAACGATTTACAAGGCAAAGTCACACTGAAGCTCACCAATTCTGTAGTGTAATTCATTCTGTAGAGTTTGGTAGCCAACCCTTATAAACACTTGGAACACATTTCCTTCAGTAATCTAGTATTGACAAACTACAGAATCTTCACCAATCTAGACACTGATAAGCACGGCCTTGGCATAGTTTGGTTTAAATGATCAGGGTGTGTTGCCAGTAACTTGCAGAACCTTGATTCTCACATCGCTCTCTTCCCTCCCCCCCCAGCTGGCAGACAGACACAATCTGCTGAGACCAGAGACAGTGGAGAGCCTGTTTTACCTCTACAGATTCACCAAGGACACGAAGTACAGAGACTGGGGCTGGGAGATCCTTCAGAGCTTCAACAAGTACACCAAGGTGAGGACTCGACATGCATTAGCGTATAAGCCCCAGCGTGTTGTTGGAAGCCGCGCATGTACGTGCACACTGGGTCAACCCGTGCTCTCCCCGTGTGCGGTTAGGTTGCATCTGGCGGCTACACCTCCATCAACAACGTGCGCGACCCAAACTACCCCAGCCCCCGAGACAAGATGGAGAGCTTCTTTCTGGGAGAGACCCTCAAGTACTTGTACCTGCTGTTCTCTGACGACCCCCAGCTCCTCAGCCTGGACCAGTATGTGTTCAACACAGAGGCTCACCCCCTGCCCATATGGCCCGCAGATGCCCGCTGACCATATATGGGCACAACCACATCTCAGGGTTTGACCAAACACCATGACGTACCATGTTCACTAACATCTCAGTGACTAATTGTGCTAGGTTGCCACGGCAACCCTAATCCATGAAATGTCCACAGCTGGAAAATTACTCTTCTTGCAGATGGACGAGTAGCCAGGTCCAGACTTATTTATTGGAGCGCTTTTTCACACCTGGTGTTGCCTTGGCATTTTATTAGACACTAATCTGCATTGAAGAACAGACTGTTACTTGCACCTCAGCTGTGTTGAGTCAGTGTTGAGCAGAGGAAACATGCACCTCTGACCTCGGCTCGTGTCTCATGACCAGACATGTTTCTATACTGTGACGCTTCTGCTGGAATGCCAGTGTGCACTTGAGGTGCGTGCGTGTGTGTGGAGTGGGTTCTGCTTAAGCAGCTGCTATTCCTTTAACTTTGTTCTGAAATCAATTTGTTTGTGTCTTGGTGATAGCAAGGTAGATCGTTACAACATAGATTTATGTTTGGTCTAGTGGGAGGTGCAAAATCAGTGAGATTTCTATGTAAATGTATCTATAAAGTAATTTAAATTGGCTTGTAGTGTATATGTTTTAGATTAGAATGTTACCCTGCTAGACTGGGTCACTTTTTAAATTGTAGTAGTTGTAGCTTCAGATCAGATTGCATTAATTTCTGTAAATATCAATAGGGAACAACCTATCTATGATTTACTGAAGAATTTGTATTGAGACTAAAAGCCCCATACTGTGTTAAGCCCTGCCTTCTATAGCTGTCGTCCTCTGCGTGCCTTTAATGTTGATTCAGACAACATTCAACTGTTTACTGTCCATGTTAACATACATTTTCTACTTTCTTTTTTTTTACGTGTCCATTCATTTGTTAGGTGAACCAGGAATTTTACATTTTCAGCATTCCCTCCAAAACGTGGTGTTTACACACCCTCTATATCTTGGTTATTATCCTGCCAATAAGGGTTGTATGTCAGTTTAGTATTGCTAGATTATGATGGCATGATTCCCAAGCCAAAGATATGCCAAGACTATTCACCATTCTTTGTTTGGAATGAAACCCTAAAAGGTAAAAGCCATGTTCTAAAGCCATAGAATAAGTATCAATTAAGATATTGTCAGAGCTTTTGATAGTTTACCCAAAGGACAGGGTTCCATTTTTAGACCATGCCATCATGGTCAAACTGGCTTAAACTAGTTTTAACATGTGATTATAGGACTTTCAACTTGAAATTACGAGTGTTTCAATAATTAAGCTGTTGACTTAATTTAATCATCTTTTAAAACAAGAAACCATTAATTTTAACTACAAATGCTTAGAGGATGTATAAACATTTTACTGTATCCAAAATCCACTACCATTAAACATCCTGGTCAGCAAATAAATACAAACATCTTGATCAACTAAATTAAGATGAAAAAATGTGATGAAAAAAGCTTAAAGGTATAGTCAGTCATTCTGGTAAACGTTAGTTCAAATATAAACAATCAAAACAAATGTACTCTTCCTTTAATGACGTAGGTTGTTCAGTGAAACGCATTGCATAGGCTAGAAGATTCTATGTTCCTACTCAGAGCTGCATAGAAACACTGCATTCATTATTCAGCATGCACAGACCAGGAAGCTAGCAGACAGGTGATATTTGCTGATTGTGACTGTGTATTAGTGTACAATTGACAGTAATCCACTGACTTTAAGGATAACTTAAAGGTAAAGCAAATGAAAGTACTGTACTTTCCTTGGACTGGTTGTCTTTACATGATTCATTGGTGTTAATTGTGATGAATCTATCAAGGAACTATTTGCCAATAACATGACAGCATGTACTAGTATTGCGGTCTCTGTAAATGCTGTGGGGCTTAAACATTTATGGCTGGTTTCACGGACATGGATTCCTATAAGCCTAGTCAAAGACCAAATCTCTCTCTCTATATATATCTCTATATCTAGATATATATAGCTAGATAGATATATATATATATATATATATATATATAGATATAGATAGATAGATAGCTTTGTGTAGAATTTAATTAAAAGGTTTTAATACATGTAATTCTTCAACAGTACAATACTTTGTGCAAAATGTAAATTGGGAACATATTCTAGCAGTAGCACTCAGCTGTATTGACAGTTAAGTTTTTGATAACAATGGATGCTTATTTTTTCTGAACAGTTAACATGAGGACTTTCAGTATGCTGTGGTGGGGCCTTCATTTGATTATTCATGACTGAATTATTAATCATGACCATACTGTTGTCACATGGTTTACAATAAACGCCAGATCTGCTTCATTTTGTTAGTTTACTCCTTTTTGGATTGTGCTAAACGTATCCTCTCCATCTTCACCCACTGTGCAATGAGCTTCGATTCTGTCTTCCTGGCATTTACAACAGACACTGGATCTGCAACATTGGCACCTCTGAACAAAGACACGGGAGAGAATTCAGAATCAAAATGTGCCTCTAATGAAGGGAGCGGGAGCCTTTCTTTTAAAGAGTGAACAGCAGCTCCATTACCTCAGATCTAAATGATGGGCTCCCCCGGCTATGTTGATTGCAATGAGTGAAGAGCTCAAGGACTTCCGGACCTACCGTATAAACAGAGCCCTGAATTCAGAGACTGGACATTCAAGAGAGTTCAAAGTGTCGTTCCAGTCAACCAAATGTCTTACCCCTCCATTGGCCCAAGGGTCCAGATCACCATTGGAGAAAATGATGTTGCTGGCTGTGGAGAGGGCTGAATATGACCATATTAGAGATGGTTGGTGGGGTAAGAACATTGTTAAAACAAATCTCAGTCAAAATCTCAGAGTCCTAGTGATATGTCAGCTCTGGAACTATTGCATTCTGCGTCAAGGCTACAGCGTAAGATACGGCATAGACTGACGTGCACCTCTCCAAAAATGGAACTACGCGTCCGTCGATTTTACGCAGCAGTCTTTTATGCCAGAGTAGTGCTTTAGAATTAGGAATGGTTTATAACAATGCCATATCCATATGTGCACAGACTGTATCTCTTTGACAATCATGGTATTCGATTAGCTGGAAAGAGATGTTTTTATGTGTTGCTTAAGAATTATTAAAGAATTTAGCACATGACAAGATTGGGATTTCTCTATGGCATTTCCTCGTTCTGGCAGCAATTAAATACTATTATGCGTCAGCACCTATGATAGGCTTAATGTTGGTGTAACTAAGAGTCGAATTAAATAAACAGTATGCTTATTTCAAAACGTTTACACTATTAGTGTTCTATCTCAAGCCGGAGGGGGGGGGGGGTTATCTGTGGGCTTTCCTTGTCGAGCAGCGAAAAGCTGTCTTTTATAAATACAATGTGTCTGCAGATTGTTTCCTATGATACGTGTTGGGTGTAACTAAGATTCGGTGGAAATATATATTTTTATATATGCTTTTTATATATGCTTATAAGTTTTTTCACTCTAGTAGTGTTCTATCGGGAGCCAAGGCATTTCCGTGTTAATGCAGTGAAAATTTGTTCTGTTATGTTATTTCTTGTCGGCACAGATTGTTGTATATGTTGGTGTAACCAAGATTAGATCAAAAGATATTTTTATATGCTTAGTTCAAAATGTTTACACTCAATTGGTGTTCTAATTCAAGTGCATAAACAAGACATGACAAGACTTCCGCATTTTGCTGCTTGGCGCCAATAGCAACTTACCCAGGTCCATGCGGCTGACGCACAAGCATAACACGTTAAACCTGCGCCGTAGCTAAGACGTAAAGTTCGACGCAGAAGCATAAATGAGCCTTTAGACGTAAAATTGTTGACCTAAAAATGTCTAGTTATAATAGGGACTAGGGAGTATGAAATGTGTCAGGTCTGTTTCTACAAGTAGAAAAGGCATGTCTTTATGTGACGCTGCAGCATTCACCATCTCCCCAGTACTGTGTCCGGAACCAGCCCGGTCGGGGTACCACAGCCCAGCGCTGGGAGCAGTAAAGCTCTCTGGCGCCCTCTGTGAAGGGCATGGCGGGAAACATGTCGGTCACATTGTTGCTCTCGAAGCACAGCTCCACCTCTGTGCATGCCTGCAACCACAGACAGAGATACAAGGCTACATGCTACAGTTTAGCACGGCAGGCCTGGAACATTGAGGCCATTACGTCACAATACCCTGCTTCAGACCTGGCTTATACCTTTATGCAAATTCCTACTGCAGAGTCAAGAATATGAAGCAAGACCATATATGAAACACCTGCAAACATTCAGATTATTTTCCTTTTGCAAGGTTTCAATCTGCCACAGAATACAACCGTTGGTAACAGTGAGCAGTATGGATGTGTTACAGCTGAATGCAAGAGGTTAGTTATTGGCTGTTAAGGCCTGTCCCAGCCAGTGGATTTGTAATCTACCCCATTACCTGGTAGTCCCAGGCCAAGCTGTTGAAACCCAGTCCACAACCAGTGGGGTCAGCACATTCTATATACAGACTGTACAGGTCAAAGCAGGTCAGAATTCCTGTAGCGTTGTATACAATTGCTGTAAGGCATGAAACAAACCAGAGTTTATAAAATATCTTATGTTACATGTGTGGCTTTTAGCTCTAGCCAACAGTGCCCTTTAGTGCGGGCTGATGTGAATAGCAACATACTGTATGTGTAGGCCTGAAAATACATAATCCGGTCTGAGAAATGCAGAATTGTGTAATATTAAAAATGCTTAGAATTGTGCCAATTATTTGTCATCTTACATATTCCCCTCAAATAGTGGATGTGACATTTTGTTACTATGTGAACGCATTGCAGTAGCCATTTGGAGATAGGTTCTCTTTACCTGCAGTGTCACGCAGGTTAGCTAGTAGATCTGGTCCTCTCAGCATGGTTTCACATGCAACCTGCAAATGCACACATTGCTAGGATACTACAAAAGAGAATCACTTATTTAAATTAATTTTTATATTCCTCTGGCATATTTGTACTGTGTAGCATAGTTGTATTGGTTATATCAGAACTGCAAATGGGAAGGCCTAATGAATGGCCTTAGCACAAATTAGACTTTGTTAATCATTTATACATGAAACTGTTACAGATTGGGAAAGTTCTGATGGTATAATAAAGTCTGTTGCACCTTGACTGGGTTTGCAGGCAGGCTGCCAATGAAGTGTGTACTGTAAGGGTAGTCCAACATGGCCATCAGGGTGAAGGCATTCCTGAGAAGGCCATTGAGCTGGTGTATATCCTTGGGAGAGGACGGCGTCTTACATAGGGACAACTCAGACTGGATGCGCCTGTAATCTGTGTACGATTCAACATCATCCCCTGTATACTGTGTGTATGTATTTACTGTACATTTACTGTATGGGCATTACAGAAACTACGTTTTGGTTTCAAACACCAGTATGCAACCAACCCCTCTTACCTGAAACCTCACTGTACATTAAGCCGCAAGCTCTACACTGCATAGCTACTCAAATGTGTATAATCAAATAGAGCTTTTACTATTCACACAATACAAGCAGATTTTTTGGTGGTGCTAGAAATACAGTGGTCCAAATTATGGGTCATCTCTGGGTAATTCTCAACATGTTCAATAAGAATGGGTGTAATTCAATTAAAAGTAAATATGTGCATTGTACCCATCAGGTATTTGTATAATGGCTTTCCATATCTATATTACCGACATTCAATGAGTTTCACAGGTGGGGAGAGTGGGGGTTGTCTGAAGCATTATCTGATAGAATGCCAACCACTTACCTTGGTGAGCAGCCAGGTCCTGCAATCTCAGGAAGGATCCCCTCACAGAATCTCTGCACTCAGTAGAGTAGCCCTCAAAATCCTTCACAGGAAGGTTCAGTACATGTGTACACATTGCACAGTATAGAGTACAGGTAAAACACTCTCCAAAAGCATCTCCAGCTACAAAACTGGTTACAATGCATACAATGTTCATGTTTAACATTTGTTCATTTCAGCTTTCGAGAGGGGCTATAAACAATTCCAAGTCATTGTCTGATTGTGTAGCACTTATTTTTATTGCACTTGCTCAACTACATACTGTAGTTTGTTGTATTATTGTACTACATATCTGAAGGTGTAAAATACAATGTCGCAACATCATAGTTCATTACTTGACTTTGCTTGGCTACCCCATTTGCTACAACTTACAGAGGTTACGTCACGGAAAAACTGCCTGGAGTCTCCCATCCCAGCAGTTGACAGTATAGGAGCGCTGGCTGCCAAGGCCCCAGCAACAATGTTTGGATACCTCAGCCTCATATAGACTGACAGCATGCCGCCATAACTGCAGAACAGAGCAGAGGGTGTGCCCATGTGGTTTGTCTAGTCACATGATATCAATGTAAAATGGTTAATGATATTATACACATTATGCCTCTATGATTTTTCAGGCTTTAACCAGACTAGAGTTTCACATCAGTGAAACCTTGCACTGCACAGGTAGAACATGAAGAGTCATATTCTGTGGGGAGGATGGAGTTCCTACCTGCCACCAAACACAATGACAGGACACTGTGTGGCACCTAGCTGTTGTTTCAGTTCAGTGATCATGACTGCATAGTCAGCTAGTGCCTGCTCAACTGTCAGTAAACCAACTTGGGGGATGTTGAAGGACTTTTCACCAAATGGAAGCGATTTGCCATAATATCTCTGTGAAGGAGGATGGAATAGGTTTGAAACTTTTTCACATTCCAAAACCTGCATGCAATGTCTATTGTTATAGTATTCACAAAGATTGTGTAACTCTGTTTAATGATATGCAGTGCGATTGAGGAAATAGTATTTGCAGTGATTATGTTTCATCATGGGTTTCATGTGACTCGTCTGGACAGGAAACTACCTTGATGTGTGTGTGTGTGTATATATATATATATATATATATATATATATAGTGCATTTTTCAAACTCAAAATGGCACTACATTGTGTATGTAACCAAAATAAAGAAATATTTTATGTAGCCTACATTCTGTTTGCATTGTTGCCAGACCCATTTATTAATACACTAGTTGTCTACTGATCATGCATTATCTTACATGTTCAGCAAATATGACCAAGGCTGTCTGCTCTGCTGCTAACTCTGTGATGAATCCAGAATTTAATGCAAAATCCCAGATATCTCCCTCATTCCCCGTGTAGAAGAATACAGGCCCGTAGCCCTTCTTCCAGTACTTATCTGAAAATAAGGAGCATACTTTGGTTAGGCTTCGTGCAAAAACAAGTACATGCTGTTCATTGTTTGTAAAACAGATTACATTTACTTGATATTAGGTAACGCTGGTTGTAGGTGCCATTTCCATTGCTGTTGAAATTGAAGTGGTCAAGAGTCTGAGTGAAATATTTCTCGGTAAACTGGGGCTCATTGACCGTCAACCCATTGTTCTTGCTAGACTAAACAGTACAGTACAACAGGATAGACAATCGTAAGTGAATGAATGGGCAAATTAAATGTATATTCAACTAGCATTTGGCTAAACGCTTACCTGAAAATATCTGCTTGGTAGACCATACATTAGGCCTGTATATAGACAGAATACTAGTAAACTACTTACGGTATTTAAAGTCATGTTAAGTTAGTTGTTGATAAAAAAAAACATGACAGTAAACAGCTGCTCTTGCAAAATTATTGCCCAATGAACATGATCACGCGGAATCACGTGATTTCCGGGAGGGACTTTGGTTTTTTTTTATGAAGGCTAGTAAATAAATAAACCAATAACGTATTTATTTATTTAAAATAAATAAATACGTTATTTATCTAAAATAAATGAATAATGAAAAATATAAAAAGGTGCAATCTTAAAATTATAGTATTTTTACTTACTAACTCCCATATAAATTCTGGTTGATATGGATGGTCAGTGATGTGTCCACAATTTATTTGGACAAATATTGAAAGGTTTGACAGACCTATTCCCCCCACAGTCTGGCAGACATTTTGCTTTAGTTAAAAGTTTGAGGGATCCTTATTTATTGAGTATATTTACCAAAATAGAAACTGGTGAGCACCAGGAAAATGCAGTGAGATTGATGAGATCACTGCTATGTGCATGTTGCCTACTTTTCCTAGAGTTCATCAATATTAATAAAATGTTGATATTCATCAACGTCACAATAATCTAATTAAAATAATAAAATACACAATTGAACACATTGTTGAAAACATTCAGTCAAAGCTGGAACCATGTGAACCCTGGTATTTATTTTAACAGCACCTAACCCTATAAACAAATATGGGCCTGATAGATAAAATAAAGTGGGCTGTAGCCATCCATCCATCCATCCATCCATCCATCGTCATCCGCTTATCCGGAGTCGGGTCGCGGGGGCAGCATCTTCAGCAGGGGACCCCTATCCTCCCTTTCCCGAGCCACATTGTAAAGCTCTGACTGGGGGATCCCGAGTCGTTCCCAGGCCAGTGTGGAGATATAATCTCTCCACCTAGTCCTGGGTCTTCCCCGAGGCCTCCTGCCAGTTGGACGTGCCTAAAACACCTACCTAGGGAGGCGCCCAGGGGGCATCTTTACCAGATGCCCGTACCACCTCAACTGGCTCCTTTCGACGCGAAGGAGTA
>JAODLL010000024.1:5449885-5465489 GCA_026546735.1 Forbesichthys agassizii | reverse complement strand
AGGGCGTGAGGCACTGGGGATGTGGTCCGTCCTCCCGGTCGTCCTACCCCGGCGAGTCCAGCGAAACGTTACACATGCTTCAGAAGGCACTGGAACTTGTGTTTATTTCAGAATCTGGTTAGTTTAAACTGTTAGTTGAGTACTATTTTCTAAATTTTTTTACATTGTGATTTTTTTCCCCACCAAAATCACCATTACAAGCTTCGATGATAAAGCTTTGTTTACCAATGGAAGCAAGCGGCCAGCATGGTTAGTTCGATGTTCAGAATTTTGAAAGTCCGACGAATGTCTCAGTTTTTTATATTTTATATATAGGATAAACGGTGTGTTTTTGGCGATGTTTTAAAGAAATCAAAGTGTTTCTAAACCGCCTGTGGGTTCTGAGGGTTATTAATAGTCCACACTTAACGTCAGCAGGCACAAACCTATTATACTGAGATATATAATGAGAATGTCTTAACACTTTAACAATGGCCAAGCAATCTCATTACCTTACTTAGGACATTGGAAAATCATATTCACATTTACATTACACCTGACGTGGGACACTTATTTCTTTATTGGCTTGTTTGTATTGATTTATGCATGACTGTTAAAGTGCATTAATGCATGAGCCTTAATTTATGACTTTTGTAAGCATTCAACTGTCCACTCTAAAGTGATGAGGTAGCCTGTAGTAATGCTAACAGCCCAATTTGGTTTATTTAGGACTTGCTCATTGAGCTGTAGTTAGAACAAAGGCATTCTGTTATGCACATCCTTGTACCCATTCATGGGGTTTTGCATGGTCAGGACCTACTGTATATTAGGTCATCAGCAGCCATTTGCACACATTCATTTGTGAATGTACATGTGAATGTATGTATTAAGGAACATTTGGTAGTCTGACCTGCGTCACTGTTTTCTAGTGACTGGTCTTCCTCAGACACTTTGAGGAAGACCTCCTCCAGTGTGGTGTCCATCACACCAAAGCTGGTCAGGGCCAGGCTGTCCAAGCTCTGCTCCAAGGCCTGCATCAGGAGAGAAAAAGGCCAAATGTCTCAGTCATGTAATGGCAATCTGAGGGGAATGTCTTTCCATGTCCTTTGGGTGGCAAGTGGCGCAGTGGTAGAGCGAGGCGATGGGTGATAAAGACCTCGCTGGTTTGAACTAACTCCTCACCAAGTGTCAAGGTGTCCTTGAGTAAGATATCTGTCCCTATCTGCTCCCAGTGGCCAGGTGTCTCCTTGCATGGCTGACATCACCATCAGTGTATGAATGAATGGGTAAATGTTAGTAAATACTGTAAAGTTCTTTGGCTAGATGCAGTCCATTTACCATTTTAAAGAGGGCTATGATGCTTCCAACTTGGTTTAGTTTTTTTAATGGAGGTTAAACGTGTTTTGCATTAGTTAAAATTCCTTATGTCAGAACAGCAGATAGGGGTGTAATGTAATGTAATATATGTATATATAAATAATGCATTTAACAATTAATTTAGAATTTAAGGTTAGCATTTGATGTTTGATGCCTTAATCATTACGTTGTAATAATGTTATACTAGGGGCAGAAAACCAGTTCTCCGTTCCTCATCTACCCGCAGGCTTTGCAGTGCCCGTCTGTTGTGCATGCAACTCCCACTAACAGACAGGCAGGCTGGCAGGCAGGCGCATGACTGCTTGCCCAATAAGAGTACAACTACAATATTGTAGTTCATTTATGTATGGTTATTTAAGAGGGGGCTGGTGTGTTACTACAGTCAGTTCTAATTGGTGAGTGACACAACACCTGCCTGGAAGAGCCTTTCGAAGCAGCCCTTCTTCACTGCTTCAGAGGGCAGGACGTAGGACAGCTCTGTGTTGGAGTCGGACACCAACAGGGACGACGCCACAAACTGATGTATGAAGCATGTGACGCGAGCTTCCGAGCAGGGAGAGAGGGATGAAGGAGAGTGAGAAGATGGAGGCTGTGGGACACTCCCCTGGCCTGTGTATTTGGGAAAGAAGAGGCAGCATGTGTTGTGGTGGTTAGTGACATGAAGAAAAACAATACAAATACAGCAGTATTAGCTGGAAATGCAGTTTAAAAGACAATGTATGAAGGGTACTGTAGGGACATAGCCTACTGTACATTGTCATTGATTCAAACAGAGGTTGTACATACACACACTAATATGTGTATGTGTTAGTCCTAGTTGTTTTTTAGAACTAACTTTTTTTTGTTGTTTCCTTTGAGATTGAGAAACATACCGTAACCTGAGACCCCTTGGAGTGATTTCTGTGGTTTAAAAAATCCCTTAAACATCATGTAAAGCAAATACAGAGATTTACTTGTAAATACTTTATATGTTAGAAATACATTTATTTAAAAGCGTGTGAAAACACTGTTAACTATGTAGTATTGTAGTTATACTGTTAAACTGTATTTCATAATTTCTCTGTTCAGGACTTTTTGGGAGGGCCAGAAATGGGGGACTAGATACGTAGATGGTCCGCCAATTTGCTTCCCCTTCCCCGTAACACCACGAGGATATGAATGCGTAGACAGCTTTTGAATCAGCTCAGTATTTATCCTGCTCAAATGCAAGTTATTAGCCTACTAAATAGACTGTCCTTCAACAGCCTACAATTCCATATCTAAATCACCTTACTGTCCTTTAACAGCCGACAGTATGCCAGCCATGTCTTCTTTGCAGAAATAAATTAGAACTACTTCAACTTGACAAGAACAGCATCTCACGGCATCTGCTGGTGTCATGCTAAAAAGTGATGTTAAAAAGTGGTTTGCTAAAAACTGATTTCTATATATCTATTTAAAGTGAAAACACAACTCATAAAATGCACGTAGACATTTTCCAATCAATGTTCGGCTGAGGATACCTTTTTGGCACAACACTGCGGTATGGAGTTTACTGTAGAACAGCGCCTTCTGCTGATATCCCCCCAGTGCTTGAGAACAGATATTGATGGTTATATTTTTCCACATTTGAAACGTAATTTTATATACTTGCCAACTGTTTTATTAATTCAAATGGGACTGGGTGGTTAAAATTACCTTTTCTCTGGTGACAAACTCAAAACACAAATGTATGTCTGCTTTACACAATCTTTAACGGTCTGCTCAATGCAGACGGTTAAAGATCGCTTATCTGTAGCCTGATATCGCTTATCAGTAGTCTACTGGTGATCCAGTTGGTTAAACATGATTTGGTTAAACATTATTTCAGGCTAAAAATAGCCCACACAGTGCACAAACTTTCTGCTTCGATAACAGACTCTCTTCTTGACATTCTAGAAACTATAACATAATAATTTCTAATCTAAATGCCAAGTAACTTTCCTTTGATAAAAGGAAAATAACTTAATTTGTAAATGAAAGAAAATATGTTTCACTTTTTAGTTTGTTTTAAGAAGCAACCCTGGACTGAAGTGCATGCGCACACGCGCGCACCTAGGCTTTCACTCTGCTTCTTGACCAGCGTGAGCTTGTATCCGTCTCCATAGGTGCTCTTGAGGAAGAGTGGTGAGCCACAGCACTTGAGTTTGCCGTGGGAGATGATGGCTATGCGGTCGCCCAGCAGGTCTGCCTCATCCATGTGATGGGTGGAGAGAAGAATGGTACGGCCTGAGAGAAGAGGGGCATGCCCATACACACACACACACACACGTGCACAAACATATGTTCATATGATTATATTAATAATAAATAGCTGTACATTGCATTATATATTGCTATACATGTTATATTCAAGAAATACAGACCAGAAGAGGTGATATCCAACGTTAGACACAACAAGCATTTAAAGCTCAAATATATTAAATATGAGACATCTTCACATTAGATTAAATCAGAGCAGCTGTATAGATACCGGAAGTGATTCAACTGTTCCAGATTCTACCGGAAGTGCGTCAGCACCACCGTGTGCATATAGCCTATTCACAAACCAAATAGCATTATTGACAACTTTGGCCAATGGAAGTGTTTATACAGTATACACACTTCCTGATCCTGTTTGTTGTTGTTGTTGTTGTTATTATTATTATTTATTATTGTTATTATTAATTTATTACAATATTTTTTTCAAGGAAGATATCATGATACAGTAACAGCAATATTTTATTTAAACGCAAAGGTTTTCTATTGTATAGCTTTAAATAGGCAGTCAAAAACACATTGTGCCCCTGCCTCCATGAGCAGCTAATGTTTCAAATTAGCTAGTGGGGCATTAGCCAGGGTGGTCCTCACCCTGCTTGTACTTGAGGATCAGATCCCAGATGGCCCTGCGTGCGTAGGGGTCCACGCCTGCCGTGGGCTCATCCAGGATGACTGCCCTGGAGCCCCCGACGAACGCTATGGCCACCGAGAGCTTCCTCTTCATCCCCCCAGACAAGGTCTGGACCAGGCTGTGGCGTTTGTTGGAGAGCTCCAGGTCAACAATCATCCTGGACACACACACACACACACACACAAAGGTTATTGACCAATTAGGCATGGTCTCTCGGTCTCAACAGTCAATCATCCATCCTCCATTGTCATTTCTGCATTTTGTAGCTCTATATTATTTATATATTAAGGATTCCAGCATAATAGCATCTACGGGCTAGTATTATGGTATGTAAGCTAGCAGGCATGCAGCCTGCTACACTAGATGACCACACTCTTGTAAAACAGCCAACTGTGTGTCAGACTCACTTGTCCATTTCTTTGCGTATGTCTTCTTCTGCCATGCCTTTGAGCCTGGAATAAAACCACAGGTGTTCCTCTACGCTCAGCTTGTCAAACAGCACGTTGTGTTGGGGGCACATGCCCAGGTTCTGACGAATGCGCTCCATCTCTGTGCGGATGTCATGACCATATATGGTGGCAGAGCCGGACGTGGGCGGGAACAAGCCAGTCAGAATGGACCTATGGTCAGGAAGGGCGGTTAGAAATGTACACATTATGCAAATAGAGGCTAATAGATACAACGCAGCCTGTCACGATAATTAGTATATCGACTTATCGTGAGTTATATTAACTTAACCTCGATCATTATTCAGGCCGCGATAAGAGTGTATTTACACGCGTGTCACTTATGTAAGACAGTAAAGCCATGTTGCGCTCTTCTTCTGCTCTTGTCTGACTGATCGCAGGCAGCGCTACATGCAGTGCCCTCCCCTGATGATTACATAATTCCAGCTAACTATGTTCAGAAGAATAAATAAAAAAATACAGCATTTGTTTTATTTGCTTCAAGGTTCGTTTAATAGCCTACTTAGCCAAACAATGAACCTGGTTTAACCATCAACAACAAATAATTAATGTCACATGACAATAGCGGAAACAATGTGCGTTTCACAATTGTCGAACAGATTTCAGTTTTCTTTGAGTTTGCCACGAACATAAGCAAACGGTTTGAGGAGGAAATTCTCAGTGAACACACATTTACGCTGGAAGAAGGGTGACAGTTTAAATCTAATATTTTTGGAATGTTTACACAAAAAATTCAAGTTCGAAGCAAACATGTTCAATACAAACGTTCTAAAATTCTGAATCATTCTGCTACTGTAAGAAAACATGGAAATGTATCACTGAAAACCTGATATGATACACACTACTTACCCAAGTACTGCAACAATATCCCAAACATATGAACATATGAAACACTTTAATTCTAAAATACCACGAAGACAATAATATAATACAATAATAATCGCGATTATTTATGGGACAATATATTGACCGACAAAAAACAGTTATCGTGACAGGCCTAAACGTAGTACAAAGCTATATAATAAATGTACAGAACAATTTTATCATTCTACTGTATAGTGCATATCACCAATACTTAGTAATAAGACAAATGCCATGTGAATCGTTTCTGGCCATGCAAACAAACTTCTCCCTCACATGGTGGTGGTCTTGCCGGCACCGTTGTGTCCCAGGAAAGACACCACCTGGTTCTCATGGAGGTTGAGGCTCAGCTTGTTCAGTGCCAGCTTGCTGCCAGTCTTGTAGACCTTGGTGAGTTTGTCTATACACACCACCAAGGGTAGGTGGCTGGGCTCTTCTTCAATACCCCGCATCTCCTCTAGGGGTAGCACAAGGAATTAGAGGGAGAAATAGTTATCGGTCAGTACAAAAGATGTTTGGTGCAGACATTGTTCTGCTGTTCAAATAATACCTTACGTTATGTACTTTGGTGATAGTAATCATTCAGAAACCAAAATGAATTTTTCATAACAGTACTATGATCTTATTTTAAGTATTTGGAGGATTTTCATATGCTTGTTTACAAAGCATGCTGGAAGTTGTCCTGTACAACAATATACGTTTATAGTTGCAGAGACAGTTTGAGCCTACAGTATGTAAATTAACTGAGATGTGATGGAAAGCCTTGTTAACCAAACCAGATACTGGACATACACATTTCAAAGTAGCTCCCACTTGCATACAATATATTTTCCCCTGTCAATTAGGTTGGACCAATCCCTCATGAGCTACTACACAAGGTAAACCATTTGGCCAATATTTGGATAAATGGCATTCAAACGACTGTGTAGGTGCTAAAGGTGTAGCAGCACGTAACAGATGTCATTACAGCCAATGTCATTACACAAAGTGTAATTGCTCAGAGGTAACCAGGGGTAAAATGGAGATAGGCCTGCCAGGACTGATTATAATGGCTGATATAGACGACCATCCAAGTAGAAAAGGAGCAACACAAACTCCATTATAATGTAGTTCAGAGGTTCTTGAACCCTGGTGCTGGGGGTACACACTGGCTGCTTCTCAATTCCTAGAACGCTAGGTACGTACTTGTGTTCTTGATAGGTTTGTTCTTGCAAGACCGTGAGGACAGATCTAGATTGAGATGCATATTCTTGGCTCTATCGTTCTCAGCTATTGCGCAATACCTTGGGCTCAGGGATGACAACACTGGTACCGGTATTATCAGTGCAAAATTGTATGCACCTTTGAATGCTTGATAGCCGGCGAGGTATCATGGCTGTCCCAGTCTGTTAGCGGGACCTCACATCTACAAAATCGTTATAGCAAATGTTAAACTAGATTCCATCTTGATGAAGTTAAAACAACTATATTCTCGCTTCAAAAACTTTTAAACAGCATTTTATGACACAATAACAGTAGCATTTCGTAAAGCATAGCTAGTATTGTTGTGTTTTCTAGACTGCCATTGCCCCTTGTTGATTCGAAATACATTCTGGGATTTTCTGTAATGAAACAGCCACTGTCCTGCATGTTTTGATTGTCTCCCTGCTCCAACACACCTGATTCTAATGAATGGGGCGTCATCTTCTGTAGCTCTGCAGAAGCCTGGTAACGACCCATTCATTAGAATCAGGTGTGTTGGAGCAGGGCGGTATCTATCCCCAGGACCAGGGTTGAAGACCTTACGATTGATATAGCTCATAGAATTATTTTTTCTACTGAGATGTTGTTAATTTCGATTAGAAACAAAATACATTGTGTTTATGTTATTTCTACCTTATTCTACAATTTACATCACAGATATCAACTACTATTCAGTTTGTTTGTTCTGTCATATTATTGTGCAGAAGTTAGGAACTTGAGGACATTTTGGGAAACCACCAATCCTCCTTACCAGATCTTCTGTGCTCCATTGCACAAGCCTGATCTTCCTCCATCACGCTCAGCCTGGCAGCCCCACCTCGACACCACGGCCAATCCCACGTCTCCATGCGTCCACTGCCAGACCAATAGGACTTCTGCAAGGGGAAATACCAGGGGCGTGGCAGCCCGTACATTCCTGTGGGAAAGAGATAGAAAGAAGAAAGAAAGAAAGAAATCATACTTTATTAATCCCCCTTAGGAGAAATTAATTCTCTGCATTTAACCCATCCTCGAAGGGAGCAGTGGGCAGCCACTCGTGCGGCGCCCGGGGACCGACTCCAGATTGAGGCCAGTGTCTGGTCAACAGCATTGACTGGAGGGTGAACTTGACATGTTTTTGATTCAGTTCAATAACCTTGTGGTCTGGACATGCTCCATTGACAAGTGTTAGTCGTTGCCTCCTATTGGGTGTAGACTGTTTGTGGCGCTAATGCAAACAGGGTTTCCAGACTGTAATCTGGGCGAAAATTAAATCAGCTGATAAAAATAGTCCGATGGAGGCAAGCTAATAGTTCAGGGTTTATTATTTGAAACTATCCTAATTCCTTATTTCCTACTTATCCCTGATATACATTCAAAATTATCTCGCAATTGGTTGACTGAGTCATGTAATTTATTACTGGCTGTTTCGGTGGCAATTGCCAGGTGTACTGCATCTTAAAGTCTCAGCACAATACCTGATCATATGTTTAACCATTCAACATTCTAAACTAAACCCCAATAATTCATACCTGGATGCACAGCCTCTATATACCAGGTAAGTACTCCATACACACTGGCGTCGATGATTAGCATCATCATGGACAGACCAAGGTTAAAGTCATCCCCCTCTACAGGCGATTGGCTGATGGTCCGCCACTGAATGCCAACCCCTGCCACCTCGTACAGGGCAAAGTACTTTGAACCAAGGCCAAAGGCTGTGGTGGACATCAGAGACTGGAGACAGAGATGGAGAACTCATCATCAACATCACTGTATTGTGTCATGATGCAAAGTATAGAAGGCTCAGAACGTGAATAGGGCCAACATTTTACTATTTATTTTATAAATCGTATGAAATTGAAAGATTTTAAAATCTTCATTGTTTTTTTATAACGTAATTGTTTGTTGTCACAGTTTAAGGATTGACAGTGCAGTGTGTTCAGTATTCAATACATATTGTCTACATACAGTTACAATGGTGCGACAGAGGAGAATGGTCCTTACAGCGATGCATTTCTCAAAGGCAGTGATCTTGTCATGGGCCACCTCCTCCCTAATAGCCACGTACATGTAGGGCACGTAGCTGAGAAAGTAGATGATTCCCCCACAGGCAGAGGCCAGCTTGGCCTTAGAGTAGATCACAGAGACCAGGAAGCTATGCACAGGGAACACATGCATTCATGTTAATGCTGTTATATTCTGACATCTTGTAAGATAGACTTACTGCACTGACTTATACATTAACATGAGTACTATACTACTTGTCTTTAAAGCTACATTATAGCCAAGAGTAAATAAGTATATATTGATTAATTTGAAACCATATGGATGGCCTGCTAATACTGTATTTAGTTATGCCCATCCTCTCTGGGGGACTAACCAAAGTATTTCCATGAGCAGCTCATCTAGACTGCAGTGCTAATGGATAGTAATGGATAATTATTCATGAACGCTCATGTCCTGAGCAGTTACAGGTGTCAGCGGAGAAGCGGGCTGCCCACCAGAACATGATGGTGGCCACAGCGTAGATGGTGAGGAACAGCCAGATGATGAAAGGGTCACTGTGCAGCAACACCCGGCCGTACTTCAAGATGACCGTCAGAGCTGTTACAGAGATGGACAGCTGGACGAAGCCGGTGATGAACCAGGCTACCCAGTGGACTGCGTTATTCAGCCCCATCATCTTCATGACCTGATGCAGACTCACAGATTGGTACAGAGCAGTAGTTGTACTGGGTAGACAGACACACAGTATACACACTTCCATTTCTATCTGGAGATGCCCTTGTGACTGAAACCAGTATTACAACACCTTTGTGTTGGTCTAGGTTGGCACCTGATCGCTGGGTGCTTCACATTCATCTCTACTCCTCTGCATCATAGTGCATATTCCCCTTCATTAAATTGGGGTTCAACAACAATATAGGAGCGTACCTTTACAGCTACACTTTTCTAATTTTACTTAATTGTATTTAGGAGACACCTGAAATATCCTACCAATACATTCACGTTACAGAAAATAAACAGTTAAACCAGGGTAGACTATTCTACAGCTGATATTTTACACTGTTGACTCTGATGTACAGAACAAATGTTATACTGGTCATATAATAGAATTAATTAAGATTTGCTAGGCCACTGGGTCTAATCACTTAGCATCTGCTACGGACAATCTTGTAGCATCTGAAATAAACAGGATGAATGAGAACATATACAAAACGGCCATTTGCCTGGGTGGCACTAGAGAGGACATGAGTGA
This sequence comes from Forbesichthys agassizii, assembly GCA_026546735.1. Classification (NCBI taxonomy): domain Eukaryota; kingdom Metazoa; phylum Chordata; class Actinopteri; order Percopsiformes; family Amblyopsidae; genus Forbesichthys; species Forbesichthys agassizii. Next base: position 5,455,414 of record JAODLL010000024.1, on the reverse strand, counting down.
TCTTGACACGTTTGTGCTACATGTTGTTGGCATGGAGGAGATGGAGGGAGATAGCAGCCAGTCAAACAGGCCGCCGCAGCAGTGACAACCTCAGACAATTAAACGAAGACTTAACGACAGTGATAGAAAGTGAAGAGGACTGTCTGACCTCTTTGAGGCGATGCTCTTTCTCTGCGACAATGTGCTGAATCATCATGGCAACAGAGTAGACCCAGGAGATGACCATGCACAGTGGCATCATGTGCTCGATGACAAACAGGAAACTAGAGGCAGAACAATGGGCTCAACTAATGACTTAAAAGCTTTTTCATACACCACTGTTTTGGATGAGAGAGAGAGAGAGAGAGAGAGAGAGAGAGAGAATTCTTACTCATCTCTGGTGTAACAGGGGTAAGGGAACATCTGCACATAGTTGCCAGGCTCCACAACATCATGGCCCACAAATGTGTTAATGATGGCTCTCTCCATCATGTCTGACAAGATATAAGAGAAAGAGAAGTGAATATTAAAATTAATAGGAATAGGTATAATACTTCTGTATACACATAATATACTGTACATACATAGTCTGTTATGTACAACCACTGTGGTTGTGAACTGTGCACTTAAAATGTAGTTTATAGCTCTTAATCACAGCAGTCTCACAGGCCCACATTCCACATTGAAAACCTATTGTGCCTCCTACTGTATCAGGCAAGAAAGAAAACTCCCTCCAAGAGCATTTGGGAGTGAAAAAAGGAGGAAATCTGTGGAAAGGTCCACAGAGAAGAGTCCAACCCTTCTGAGATAGCTAGGATGCAATAAGTGGTGCGTGGGCAGGAACAATTATATTTTACCAGTATATCAAGCTTACTAGTGTTCTATGGGTGTAATGGCTTAAAGTAAACACTAACTAAGCAGATATTTAAAAAAAAAAAAGTTTATTGTGGTCAAATAAGGGGAGGTTAGTAATATTGGCTGGGGAATATAGTAATATAAAACAATCAAAGGTTGGGAGCCAGGCAGTTTAAAAGCAAGGCATTCAAATGTAGTGTAAGCCAGGGGATAGGTACATTAACATTTGGCTTTCAACATTTAGCTTGTCCAACCCCATATGTAAAAAAAGCAAGGTGAGTTTGTTGTGAAGGGTCTAATTGTCAGAGGACATAAATCGGATACGCAAACAGGAACCTGACAAAGCATGCAATGTCCATGAACCGTCGGACAAGGGCCACGAGGGGCGAGGCGTTGAGGAGAGCCGGAGTGCGTCTTGGCGAGACACACCCAGGATAGACTTCGGACAACGAAGACCCCAGGGTGGGCCAACAGAGCCGGGGGGCACGCCACAGGACCCCAACAGTAACAGCTGCAGCTAAGCCACAGTCCGCACCTCAGCGGAGACGAAACAGGGCCCATCCATAATGAAAAACAAGACGCTGCAAACAGCGGAGGGACATGACTGCCGACACCGAGCCCCGGGCCATCGCACACACCCAGGGCAGACTAGCGCAGATACTTAAGTAAACAGCGTGAAGCATGGCCGGAACAAGAGGAAGATTAGATGACCTCTGATGTAGGCTATGTTGCCGGGCCTAACCCCCGACAAACACGCATGCTCTTCTGTTCAACAGGCCGCTGGGACAAGCGGCTATAGCTAGTAGGCTAGTAGGCTACTAGTAGCTCAGTAGCTAGCAGGACCTGTCCCGACAAATTGAAGACCAGTCGGGGATTAATGAACGGAGGTAAATCTCTAAATAAAATAAAAATACTATGAACAGTTCAGCCTCTAAAGTATAAAAACACAAAATTACACAAAAGTAGAAGCGGCAGCCATCAGCACCAGCGTGCTCTCCTTCGGAGACCCAAAAAAATGTTTTATTTAAAAAAGAAAAATATTAATTTTTTAAAGTGCACTTACTTAGAAAGTAGTAAGTTAAGAATATTGGTGAATGTCAACAAATGAACTGTCACGGTTCGCGCCCGCGCCCACACTGGACAGCGCCGGTCGGATGTATCAGCACTGGACAGCGCTCCTGGACCATCCTCAGCGCCGTGATTACTCCTCACACAGGAATGTGCCCTGGCAATTTCCTCCACGCGGCTTTCTCCTTTCCGTTGCAAGGTTTCCTATTCCACGCAACCCCATCAGCTGGTGCCAGTTTGTCGCATCTCAAATACTTGAAGCACTTACCAGCAACCCTATTGAAAGAAGGAAACCCTTCCCAGCGGATTGTCCTGCATGACGCCTCGCCTCGTTCGTCCGCTGCAGTGTACCCGTCTCGTCCAGCTACTGCCCGGGTACACGCTGAGGTACGGCCACGTCAGTCGACCTCCCCTACTCTCCCAACAATGTTCGTTTGACCACGTACACGGAGCAGGCAACCGTGTATGGTGTTAACCTTTGTTGAACATTATTAAAGAAGCCTTGTACCGCCTCTCTGCTGTCTGCCTGTCTGTCTCTGTAATTGAGTCCCTCACCACACACGAAGCCTGACATGAACGACTACTACATCTTTTATTTTTACAATCAGAATGTCAGGATCACATTATGTTACATCTGCAGTTACTCTTTACAAAAAATGTTAAACTGGTATTCTTAAATAGTTAGAAATACCGTACAACGTATGCCAAAACAGAACAGAAGGTACAATGCTAAAGTGCAAAAACATAAGTGTGACAAAATCCTGAAATAAAACTAAGCCTCCTGTTCCTGCCAGTGTGCACGATGCACTGCATAGGCTTTACATCAAGTGTACTTTATGGGTTAAGCGAGCCTGTCTGTGGTTGACTAACAACTGAGATTGTGTTGTCAGGTTCAATGCATCATCATAGACCAAATGTAATACGTGTCAAATAAGCAGCTTGCCTAACTTCCTTCCCTGCTGTCTGAATAAAAGATGACTTGCAGGGAGAGCGTGCTTCATAGCTTACTTACGCTGGCAACTACTTCACAGCTGTGGCTACTGCAAGATCGTAGCACCAAGCATTTCCCAGAACATATGCTTCTCTTAATAAAACAATCCTTTTAGGAATAGAACAATGGGGTTAACAACACAACTGTGTGCCCTATCATGAAAAGGCAGGAAAAGATGTTGATTTATGGCGTTATCTTTTGCCATCTTCATATGGGGAATAGTTTTCCACTTCCAACTTTAGCTGGAGTGTGGAAACTTTGAGCTCACTCACATACATTATGCATTAAATTCCCGGGCAACAGCGCAAACCTATCTATTTTACTGTGTGAATACATTTAAAACCACATCATACACTCCATTCTACTCACGTTACCTTGTATCCACACAAAGCCATACAGGAAGTAGAATTTGCCCCCCGTGTTGGGCCCTGGGCGCCAGTAGGCACGCCGGATCTCGTTTGTCTTCTCTGTGAAGCTGGAGTTCTGCCGGATTTTGTAGAAGACGTGGGGTGGCAGAGAGCCATCTCTGTTGGTCTGGAAAATCACACCTAAGAGATACAGAGAATGGGAGCCAAGCTTGCTAAATCTAGTTTGTTCAGACAATGTTGCAGGATATCTCTATAAACAATACTTGTGCTCTTTCTGCTCTTCTGCAAGAAAACAGCAACAAGTCATAAAGCTACATGCTACCCTTGGATGTTTTCGTCTGTATGCCCAAATAAAGTATGATTGTTACAGGTCTGTTTCTTTCTCTCATTTTGCACAATAAAGATCTTTAGTACATTTTTAGTACATTAAAACTTGCGATCATCTAACCAGTAGCACCAATGTGATTAGTGATTATGACTCACTGGCAAACACAGAGACGTTGTCATGGTAGGCCTGGTTCAGGGTGTAGTTAACAATGCTGTCCTCATCAGGAAAGCCCTTGAAGACGTCCACGCTAACCTAGACACAGATTCATGCAAAATCTGAGACAGTGCTGACTCCCTTACATACACTATATCAGAAGTGATTAAAATGATGAATTTAAATTACAATTTAAAAAAATCTACTAAATAATTTAAAAAGCAACACATTTAAGATAATAATAGAAACAATTAAAAAAAATTATTAAAACCATTATGTTTAAAAACAGGCCTGAGCAATTCACAGCCACCATGTTAAGAATGACTGCTGCACAGTATTCCTATTACAGCGTGATAGCTCTTTGACAGGAATCAATAGGATAGGTTTCTTTCTTCCTGTCTGGAACAGTCCCCATGTCACAAGCCTCCTGCCTCTAAACTGTGTGTGTGCATGCATGTGTGTGCATGCATATCTACAGTGAGCGATCAATGAGGTGACCTTGATATAATACTGTAGTGCCGGTCTCCTTTGATTCAGATGTCCATAATATGCCAACCAACATTTATTTCAACATCAACATTTCTGACTGGCCTTGAATCTTCATTGGTCATTTAGGTTGGTGTAGAAGTTAAATTGAAGCGTAAAGTTTTCCTGTTCTAGTTCTTCTGTTTATTTTCTGTATTTTCTTTATGACGTAATAATCAATGTAACTACTGAGTTTAATGATTACAAAACATTTCATTTTCAGGGACACAGTCTGGGGCCTAATAAATAAAAGTAATGGATTCTAACTGAAGACGTGCAAAGTTACGCTATGCTGTACTGTTAATGTCAAGGTACAACTTGAATCTACCTAGTGCTACGGTTGGGTAGGTTACTTTTTAAATGTAATCCATTACAGTTACTAGTTACCAGACTAAAATTATAATCATACGTAATTTTTTGTTAGTGTTATTTGTAATCAGTTACTACTTAACCCTGCCTAGCTCTACTGTGCCATTTAGTCCCGGCAGTCTACACACACCTTGGACATGAAGTGTGTCCATCCACATGCAGCGTTGTCTATGGTGTCCAGCTGCTTCAGTAGGGTGGAGGTGTTGGGCAGGCTGTAGTTGCCCTCCAATAAGCCCTGCATCAGCTCCCTGTCTGTACTGTTCAGTAACTCTGGGTGTGCACGGAGCTCTGAGGACAACTAAAGGCCGCACAGAAAGAAAGCATATTAAAGTCCTTCATCACCTTCAAGGTGGCAGTCAGTGTTCAGAGTTAAACTCATGTCAAACTGAAACATTAGTCTCACACGCTACATCAATCTTCATCACCCAAGCAAGCATACACCACAGATTACAGTATGTTATGTGGCTGGTTCACAAGGCCCTACTGATTGTTAGGGCAGGACATCTGACAACCTGGCATTATCAGATGTAATTTCAAAACATTAACATAAAAGATTCACCATGGCAAGAGGTTTTGGCCATGTCTCCCAACCCTAAACATTGCTGGCCTCAGGGAATTTGCAGCATTTCCCCCAAATTTATTTAGAGTTAATTAGAGTTATAATAAACCCAACATAGCCCAAAGAACCTTACATATTACTACTGCAACAATATTAGTAGTGCTTTACCAAACGATTATTTTTTTGGTCGATTAATCTATCGATTATTTTTTTGACTTATCGATTATTCTTTCGATTAATCAGATAACTATCATTATTGCCATAGGGTGCTCCCTCAGAATCTGTGTCACCCACATTGGTAACACACACTGTTGTGCGGCCTGCACCACTTTGT
>JAODLL010000024.1:5401550-5427342 GCA_026546735.1 Forbesichthys agassizii | reverse complement strand
ATTTTTATATATATATATATATATATATGTATATGTATATGTATGTATGTATATATATATATGTATGTGTATATATGTATATACATGTATGTATATATATATATATGTATGTGTATATATGTATATACATACACACACGTGTATGTGTATATATGTGTGTGTGTATATATGTGTGTGTGGGTTGGAATCCAATGTATTAATGTAAGTTATGAATACAACGTTACAGTTGGATCAATGAAGTGATTGTGAAAGGGAGCGTGACTTGTCTAATATAACGTATTTGTAGTATATTTATGCTCCTACAATATACTGTATTTTTCCCATGGCATGGGACATTCTGGGAAACAATTTAATAAAATAAAAAAGTGAGGAGATATGTCTGTATGGGAAAAATACAGTATATTGTAGGAGCATAAATATACTACAAATACGTTATATTGAAAACAGTAAGTCATGCCGTGAAGCTTTCTGTTTCTCAGAGTTATGTAGTTGGCCGTCGTGCTTGTCAGGCAAAATGGCCCTCTGTCAAGAGGGCGGGTCTTGATGCAGTTAGCCAGTGCTCTGTCCCACACATTACCCAGGTATAGTGTGGCTCTGCCAGAGTAACGTGAGCCCTTGTGTCACAGCGGCCAAGCCAGTGTACACCCAGGGCATGACTCCGTACACGCAGACCCAGCAGGCCAGACAGGTGACTGCCATCAAGCCAGCGGCGCCCAGCCAGGTCACGTCCACCTTCTCCATCTACCCGGTGTCGTCCACGGTGCAGCCCGTGGCTGCCGCAGCGTCCGTCGTGCCCTCGTACTCCCAAAGTCCCACCTACAGCACCAACGCCGTCACCTACTCTGGTGAGATCACAGTGCTTCCCTAGCTCCCGGGGCTCTGGCTTCAAAGCGTACCAGACAGACTGAATGCAATGTTTCTGCTGTAATTAGACTAGTGAATAATTGTGCCCCCCCCCCCCAAGGTACGTCCTACTCGGGCTACGAGGCGGCCGTGTACTCTGCAGCCTCATCCTACTACCAGCAGCAGCAGCAGAAGCAGGCGGTGGCGGCCGTAGCGGCCTCAGCCGCCTGGACGGGCAGCTCTTTCACCAAGAAGCCCCCCTTCCAGAATAAGCAGCTCAGGCCCAAGCAGCCGCCCAAGCCGCCGCAGATCCACTACTGTGACGTCTGCAAGATCAGCTGCGCCGGCCCGCAGGTGAGCTCGAGCGCTGGTGGAGCTTCGCCTGGAACCGTTCGACAGCTCCTATCAGTCGTGAATAGGCCCGAGACATTGTGCTCGTTTATTATTTAAATCGTCAAAGCCAAAGAAACGCTTCCCTTGTACAAACACTATTTTTGATTTGAAAAGAAATCTAACTCTGTTAATGGTGGTAATCAAGCCTATTTACTGTTAACGGCTCTTCTATACATACGTAATGCTGGTGCTGTCAGTATTGTAGCTGCTTTCTCATCACTATGGCTGCTCTGTCCTCTCCCAGACATACAAGGAGCATCTGGAAGGCCAGAAGCACAAGAAGAAGGAAGCTGCCCTGAAGGTCTCCCACAGCTCCTCCAGCAACAGCAGCAGTTCCGGGGGAGTGGGCTCGACCCGGGGCACCCAGAACCAGCTGCGCTGCGAGCTCTGCGACGTCTCCTGCACCGGGGCGGACGCCTATGCCGCCCACATCCGCGGGGCCAAGCACCAGAAGGTAGCTTTCCCCCCAGCAACGCACACCCAGGCCTTGTTGGCGGCCGCTGTGTCCCGTGTAGCTGTTCCCTCTAAGTTGTAGAACCATCGGCCACCTGCTGCGTTGCTCTCCCGCAGGTCGTGAAGCTTCACACCAAACTGGGCAAGCCCATCCCGTCCACGGAGCCCAGCGTGGTCACCCAGACGCCCTCCTCCACCACAGCCGCCCCCAGCAAGACACCCAGCACCAGCACCACCTCCTCTGTCCTGTCGATGGCCACGGCCTCCTCCTCAGCCGCCTCTTCTTACCTGAAGCCCGTCAGCATGGGCACCAGCGCTGGAGCGGCGGGCAACAAGACCACAGCCGCTAGCGGGGTCTCCGCCGCTAACTCCGCCACAGCTGTCAAGAAAGCCAACGCGCCCAAGATCAATTTTGTTGGTCAGTGGCACACAGTCCATCCACCTCTTTTAATGCTCTTTTCTTAAGCTCATATCTACGGCTGCTATTGTTCTGAATGTGGATGGAGGAGCTTTGCCAGCCTATTGAATGCTAATGTGAAGGTTAGCTGCTTCCCCGTGTCTGTGATGGAAAGCCAACAGGCCAGGTTTAAATGAAAGCGCCAGCTGGCAAAGAACAAAGTGAATATGTTGTTTCTGTCCAGCAAATTAAATATTCCCCTTTTGATATTTAAATCATGCTGGGGAACACTTCTTAGTGGCGGACTTGTTTTCCTGCATCAACAAGTGGGTGATGTCTGAATCTTTTTTCAGGAGGTAACAAACTGCAGACTACATTGAAGGTGGATGAGACCAAGGCAGAGGTGGCCAAGCCCTCCCCTCAATCATTGATTGCTCAGGATACCAAGAATGACACCTCAGAGATGCTGTCCACGTCGACACTGGCTGCATTGCAAAGTGACGTCCAGCCTGTCGGCCATGACTATGTAGAAGAGGTACATTACCCATCTACAAACACATGTCAAAACAGAAAGGAACATGTTGGGCTAAAGATTCACTGGCTTCAAGTTGAAAGTTCCCGCTATCAGAACAGAGGCTGGCAAATCAAGCTTTTTTTATTGTTTTATTACAGCACTTAGCACTGGAATGATCTGAGATTAAAATTTAAGACTTCTCTAAATTATTTTAAACATAGAATACTGGAAATGGTTTGCTACAATTATTAATGTGACTAAATATTGCTGCCTTGTTCATGCACTGTATTATGAAATATATATTTTGTTAAGTTTGCATTAGACCCTGTTTTGGCTAGGTGAACTTGTAAGAGAGGTTAAATAAAGGTTGTATTTATGGCTGGCATATTTTATCTACACATGCATATATGGGATTGGGTGGGTTGGCTACAATAACAAAATAGGGACAATATCTTCAGATCAACACACTACTTGCTGTCATTACTAGATGTTGTATAAGCAGTGCAAAATCAAAACGCTCTTGCATGAATGGCCATCAGGCTGAATTGTTATATTTTAAGGTAAAGTCAGCTATTTTAAGATCATACACTTTTTGTCAAATTCAACAAATATCTCCTCACACTTTGCTATTATATCATTCTCTGTGTCTATTGAAAAAATAATCTCATACCTATACACAGCCCTGGCTCTGTAAATTTAAGTAAAGTAACATAAACAAAGTGGTGTACACTGCTCATATCAACAAAGCCGTAATACCACAATTTGCCTCACAATGCAGATCATTGTGTGATGCTGCTCTGCGGAGGACCGCGGAGCGATACAATAGAGAATAACTAAACCTGCCTTTTAATCAGCTATAATTACTGTAAAACTGGCTTTAACTGTAATTATGCAAAATTGTTGCAGGTGCGTAACGATGAAGGAAAAGTCATACGATTTCACTGCAAGCTGTGTGAATGTAGTTTCAACGACCCCAATGCTAAAGAGATGCATTTGAAGGGACGGAGGCATCGCCTTCAGTACAAGGTATTCCCAAACGTTTGGATTTATTTCGTTTTTCTCGCTTTTTAAGCCTCATTAAAACAAGGCCAGCTTCACATGTTATTACTGAACATTCCATTTCCTCATGGGTAGAAAAAGGTCAACCCGGACCTCCTGGTGGAAGTGAAGCCTAGCATCCGCGCTCGTAAGATCCAGGAAGAGAAGATGAGGAAGCAGATGCAGAAGGAGGAGTACTGGAGGAGAAGGGAGGAGGAGGAACGCTGGAGAATGGAGATGAGGTACGCTTGTGCTCTCTCTCTCTCACACATGGACGAAATATGAATGCACATGCATGTCTGCTTCTAGGCACGTCCTTTCACATGCGGTTTTCAGGCTGTCCCCACACCTAGGGCTGCACGATTGATCGAAATAAAATCTTGATTCATACCTCTGTGATCTCCTATCTACATTAGAACGATTCTGCTATATTTTCATTTGGGACATCAGCTGCGTCAAAACAAGCGCTCCTACTTTCTCCCTCAACAAATGACGGCGTACACATGACTCAGAGCAGCAAGAAGTTAAACACAGTATACACACAGTAGTGTATAGCTATAAACATGATGCTGATTGGAAAGTTCAGTTGCTGCTCTTGACACATTCAAAATGATTCCAAGGCTTTCCAGACTGATTCTCACGGTGAAATTAAACTGAAGTGTATCACATACATGTAAATGAGAGCAATAAACATACTTATATTTGTGGGGGTGGGTAAAGTATTGTGATCTCAATTCTAAGCAAGAAAATTATGATTCTCATTTTATCTAGAATCTTTCAGCTAGACCTGTCACGATAACAGTTTTTTGTTGGTCGATATATTGTCCCAGAAACAATCGCGATAAACAATATTAATGTTCATTTTAAAAGCACACAAGAAAAGACGAGGGTGGAATGACTAAATAATCCAGTGTAAAGGAGTCGACTAGGGAACCAGGGAGAGAAGTAGTTTAACTGAAACAATTAACCTTTTAATATATAGTAACCTACTATTGTCGCTACAAAATATTGCACCATTTTAGCAAGCATCACAACAGACTTGTCTAATAGCCTGCATGACACAACTGTCACAGTATAGGCTGGTTGTGAATTACGTTCTGATAAGGAGCAGAAACTTCTTTTTTTTTTTTCTCTTCTTCACGTGTTTGGGATATCGTTAAGTGTGTGTAAAGTAGCATGCCTTGTAAAGCGAACCCAAAATGGTTAACATTAAGAAAATGGTAAAATGACAACTTACTATAATCACATCAGATTTGCAGTGATATATTTCCATGTTTTCTTATGTAAAGCGGTAGGAACTTGAACCGGTACAGAAGCATAATATAGAGGTGTGTTCAGAATTTTCGACTGTTCGTGGTGAACAAGTTTGCTTTGAACTTGAATTTTGAATGTTTTCTGTACACATTCCAAAAATATTAAATTTAAACTGTCACCCTTCTTCCAGTGTAAATGTGTTTTTGCCGATAATTCCCTCCTTAAACCATTTGCCTATGTTTGCTGTGAACTCAAAGTTAACGGAAAACTGTTCTGCGATTCTGAACGCACATTGTTTCCGCTATTGTCATGCGACATTAATATTTTGTTGTGATTGGTTAAACCAGGTTCATTGTTTGGCTAAGTAGCTATTAAACAAACCTTGAATAAAACCTAACGCCTTATTTTTGCATAATTCTTCTAAACTTAGTCTCGTCATCGGGATAAACACTTAACACCAGGCAGTCGCTGTCTTCTCTCTCTCTCTGTGTGTGTGTGGCACTGCATGTAGCGCTGCAGCGCTGTCTGCGATTAGTCAGACGAGAGCAGCGCTACATGGCTTTACTGTCTTATGTCAGCAACACGCGTGTAAATACACTATTATCGCGGTCTAAAAAATGATCAAGGTTCATTTTATACATCGCACATATAGTGCAGGCCTACTCTGCTCTGCACCACGTGTTACGCCGGAGCGCTTGTTTTGATGCAGCTAGAATGGGGCAGAATAGCTCTCATTTAAAAATTAGACTGTATAATGTATCAATCAATCAATCTTCATTTATATAGCACTTTTCATACAAATTCATGTAACACAAAGTGCTTCACACTATGTCATTAAAAACAATACAAAATGAGTAAAAACAATGTATTCGATTAATCATGCAGCCCTACCCCAAATCTGCATTTCAATATTAATATATTTCATAACTTTACTAGTGCGTGTTCTATTTTCTGCTGCACCAGTGCCTTTTTATTTAGAGACTGGTCTGAACTAGGACTGTTTAGGTTCTACCTCTTGCTGTGAAGTGCTCCTGTTGCCAAGCTCTGCAGTAACACATTCTCACATCAATACAAGACAATCTTCCCTTTTGGGAGCAAAATATCCAATCGGTGGCCGCCTTCAGTCATCATTGTTGGTCGGTTCACATGTGAAAGCTGTCCATGTGTTTGAAGTAAGACTGCTCTTATCAGGCGTTACGAGGAGGACATGTACTGGCGACGTATGGAAGAAGAACAGCACCACTGGGATGACCGCCGACGTATGCCTGATGGAGGGTATCCCCAGGGGCCCCTGGGACCCCCTGGCCTGCTAGGAGTACGCCCTGGCATGCCTCTACCTCAGCCCCAAGGCCCTCTGGTAAGACTCAAGAGACGGTGTATAGACTATTGATTGGACACTGGAATTGTTCCTTAGCTTAAAGAGGGGAGGCATCTCAAGGCGCAAATGACAATAGAAATGAAACGATTGTTTATTTTTATGTAAGGTGCATGATACAGCTGTGTCTGAATGTGAGGACCGAACCATTCCTGATGATAAATAAGTCAACATGTTTTGGCATCTGCCTTGTAGCCTCTGAGGCGACCTGACTCCTCAGATGATCGCTATGTCATGACGAAGCACGCGGCCATCTACCCCTCAGAAGAGGAGCTGCAAGCCATCCAGAAGATTGTTTCCCTAACAGAGCGCGCACTAAAACTGGTGTCGGACATCATCACAGAGCAAGACAAGGGCGAGGAGGATGGTGATAAGAAGGACCCCCCTAATGATAGGTAAGACATCGTACTTAGACATTTTTAAAGGAATGTTTTATTTACTTCTGTACAGGGTCTACATTTATGAACTCACAAGGTTTCATATCACACCCAACCTGTAATCTATAATTGTCAAGTGGGTAGTCCTGTTGTGTTAAATGAGTTTGTTGCTCAGGCATTTGAAAAATAGAATTATCAGCTCATCTTTAAATCCTAGGTGCTTACCGTTAAGGCCAAAGTAATTCAAACCAAAATGATGCACGTGCCATTTAGATTTTGCGACCTGGATTCTGATCCAGAAAGCAACCATGTTTTCCTTTCTTCCCCACCCAGAGCGTTGAAAGGCGTGATGAGGGTCGGGGTCCTGGCTAAAGGCCTGCTTCTCCATGGCGACAAGAACGTCAGCCTGGTCCTGCTCTGCTCTGAGAAGCCAACAAAGAGCCTCCTAAGTCGCATTGTGGAACATCTTCCCAAGCAACTAACAGTACTACCCTTTTTAACCTAGTTCTAGATGGCTGACACACGATGGTCACCAAGAATGCATTCAAAGCTTTATATGGGGTCATTGGTTCTCAAAGCAGGGCTCGTGTGACAATTCAAGATGTACATTTAATTTCTTTACAAGGGTGCGGGGTTTGTTGATCATGGCTGAGTTTTGTACCCGCCTCTTGATGGCTTTCTAGAAACTCCCAGTGGTTTCATCGCTGTGTCGCTGTCCCATTTCTCCCAGGTGGTCACCCCAGAGAAGTACGAGGTGAAAGGATCTGTGCAGGAGGCAGCCATCGTCTTGACGTCCTGCGCCGAGCCCAAGATGCAAGTGACCATCACGCTGACGTCTCCCACCATCCGAGAGGAGAATGGCGGGGAAGGAGGTTGGGAAAAGCCACCACAAGCCTTCCCTTTGCACCTCTTCCTCACCCCTTTCTTTCTTTCTCTCTCTCTCCTACGTTCCCTATGAAATCAATTTAAATGTGTTGATTCGTGTCTTGAAGAGCAGTACCCTGCTGGCACTCAACAGAGCTGCAGGGTTGACGAGTATAGGTGCCAATTGGCAGCTTGCTCTCCTCTGTATGTCTTTGACCTTCATATTCACAAATGTCTCGACCAAGGAGGTGCTGTAAATGTATTCAAGTTGTGACTTCGACCGTTTAGTGGCTTTAGATCCTGCCAGTCTTCCTCTGGGCTTAATTTAGGATCTAAATGGAACATGCCATTTTTTAAATGCCCACTATGAAGGCTTAACTTGACATGGAAGCCCAGAGATACTAAGGGAATTTTCTATTCAGATTCATAGTCAGTTAATTTTCTAGGCTTTAAAATATATATACCTAATTTCGGGAGTCCAGTTGAACTGGTTCAGCATCTTCTTGGGTCGGTCATCTTCAAGTGCCAGCAGTGTTGCTCTTAGGCTTTTGGCTCTGTAACTTTTTAGTGTGTCTCAGACGCTATCCCTTATACCACAGCATGATCAGTGTTTGCATTGTGTTGAGTATAGTTTCTCCCAGGTAAGATTCAGGTTTGTTTCCTGTGTTCCAGGAGATTCTCTTTCCTTTATTAGCTATTGCCAGGTTAGAGGTTCTAGCTATGAAATGTCTCTTCATTGAATTGTCTCCACATTAAGGATGGAAGACTAAGTAATCCACTGAGCAGTGCTTTGAGAGAGGCAGAATCTTACCTTGAGATATTTGTGCGCAACTTGAAATTTGGCATGAATTACTTAATTGTCATTAGGATTTGTGCGGAAGTTTGAATTGTGCACATTTTCTTTTTCTCAAATATGATTTGGCTCAAGGCACATAACGTAAACTCAGAAAGCGAGGTTGAGGCATTGGGGAAAGTTGAAGCTGGTTGACGCGTTCCCACAGGAAACAAATGTTAGTTTTATTTTTTGTATTTTGGTGAGAAGTTCACCATGCTGAGGTCCCTGTTTAGAAGTGCTCCCCTGAGTGATCAGCTGTGAAACACAATGTTATCATTATACATTGAACCCACCATAATCTATAGAAACATTATTTTTAAAACATTTAAATCTGAATTCCGAGGCAATGGAAGGGTTATAAATGAATGCCAAAGGCATCAGCATTTGCAAGCATGCTTAGGGGAGTATGGGTAAACTTCAGGGAGGAAGGTTATGCCACAGGAATCTTCAGTTGACCCTGGGTACAGCCATCAGTTTACGGTGTCTGTTGGGATCCGACCCAACCTATTAATGCTAGGTATGCATTGCATGCAGTGATGTCCTAACCCCTTGCTGTTTTGCTGGGAGCTGTCATGTTTTTCTTTTCTTTCCAGCACGCATCGCTGCCTCCATGTATTCAAAGCTATTCTTACAAGTCCAACCTAAAGGCCTTGTTTTTTTTTAAAAAAGATTGCAAAAAAATAATAAAAAAAGACCTGTCTCCGATCAGAGGCTTTGTATGCCCAACCAGCTCCGGAAGGATTTTTGACCAAGGTTCTCCCACCACCTGAAACACTTTGCCAGACCTACCATTGCCATGCCACCTTTTAAAGGTTTCTGCTGAGAAACCATTAATACACATCACGACTTTGTCTGTCCCTGTCTCTCAGGTTCATGCTCATGCTAGAATTAATCTAGAAACCATTGAAACCTTATTCTGTCCCAAAATATAAAATGAGACTATATTACGGAATCCTAAATTACTGATTAGATAGTGCTGTAGTTGTGGATAGTGTGAATGACATATTTACGTGTGGTTAAAATGCATAATGACTGAGTGGTCAAAATGGTATCTCCTCTTCAAATCATGTGACTTAAGGTCAAAACTAATATAATTAATAGATTACTCCAGTTCCACTTAATCAGTCTATAATTGTTCTGTATTTTGATCAGAAAAATACAGAACACAATTGAATGAAGACTCATATTAAATATGAAACTGACTAACGCACATACAGTGTATACATCCCTCCATTCACTCAAGGCAGTGTTTTATGATGCAACATCAATAGTGGACTCTCATGGGGAGAAAAGGCATTTGGTATGTGTGGCAATGTGTTTGTTCTCGCCAGCCTCGCTGACCTGGTCAAACACCCGTTCCTCATCTCCAGTTTGACAATTCGAATCCATTTTTAGATGTAACCTCGGGTATGGTGAAAGACCCAGCGGACGTCTTGGACAGGCTAAAATGCCTTGACGCTCTGGCTGCTCTGCGCCACGCTAAGTGGTTCCAGGTTCGGAACATCATTTTACTTTCTTATTGTAGCCTTATGAGATGCATTATTTAATTTTGGTTTACCATTTTGGTTTGAGTTTTCTTTTAATATTGCTAAATTATTGGTTAGAATTCAAAACAATTCTTGCTATGTAAAGACTTATATATTCAAGGATGCCGGCTAAAACATGGATGGCCAGGTTATTGTCCATTACTGTATAGTGATGATTGACTTTTTTATTTTTTTAGCTTTATTCACATTTCTGTCTTAAAAAAGAGAGGCATCCTTGTATTCCCTTTTTCTGACTATATGAAAGTAGAGTATTTTTAGTTACATGTGATTCCATAAGGCTGCAGAGTAAATTTGCATAAGAGTGTCATCAATAAGTGCTTTCATGTTGAGCGTTTGTACCTTGTACTATTTTTTTTCTTTTTTTTTTTGTAGAATAGGGATTGAAAAAAAAGGAGCATCTGATTAGTTTACTGTGATGCTGCTAATTGAGCAGAAGCACAGGCAAATTATAGCAGATTTCCTTCTTTCAGTCCCTATTTTATCCTCTCAGGTGGACACTTGTACTCTTTAAATACTTGTTTGTGAGATACTTGGGTAAACATGAGGTCAGGGTTTAGAAGATGACAAGAAAAGTCTCCCGTTCTTGTACATCTTGCAAACTTTGAACTCCCTTACTAACTATGAGGTACAATACTGCTGAGAATGGCAGCTGATTTCCAACAATTTGTGTCTTTTACACAACTCGAACAAATCACAAGCTTCCATTATGCCCAGTAGTGTTTGGCCCTCTGACAGAATGTAGTTGTTTGGTCCCTGTCTCTTTTGTCTTCTTGTTTCTCACTCAACTTTACTGCACCAAAAGGCTAGAGCCAATGGCCTTCAGTCCTGTGTCATCATCATTCGTATCCTGCGGGACCTGTGTCAGAGAGTTCCCACTTGGTCAGCTTTCCCAGACTGGGTGAGTAACTGATGTGACCCATTTAAAGTGGCCTCCCCCTTTTTTTTTTTGTTATTAAAAGACCGGCTAACATGAGTAAATGTAGCTTGCTTGCTGACTGACTGTGTTTGTACATTCTAATCTAGACCATGTAGACGTTAGCATTGCTCTGGACAGTAGGTAGCGGTAAATCATGGATCCCAACCTTAAAAGTTTCATGAAGCCCAGGAAAGCATTTACATTTTCTTGCGTGACATCATCGCAGGGAATGAGCAAATTACGCACTTTGGACTTTGTTTGGGGAAACATGGCGTTGAGCCAGCACAGGCAAGCGGGAACACCCACACAGTAGGGATGCAGCGATTAACCTGGATTTGAAACTGCGTGGTTTTATAAACTTAAAGGCTCAGCTACACCGGGTGTTTTCTTTCCTCACACTCAAAATAGGGATGTTTTGGGTGCACAGTCAGGGCAATCAAACAAACCTTGTCATGCACAATCTGCAAATTGCAGACGGAACAAATACAAAGCATTCGGGCACATGCTATCATTAGAGCAACGTCATTGAATGCATTCATTTAATTTTCTCTCCTTTGTCAAAAACCAAGCCATTCAGACAATACTTTAGAGATTAACATACAATGAAAACAAAATACTAAAGGTGAATAATTGCATAACGGTTATACTTTGTTTGAATTTTGACTTTGCTCCCATATTTTTGTCTGCGCTCCTAAATGTTTTAATTTAAGAGCATATGTGCTCCTTGGGAATAAAGTCAGTGTAGCCCTGCCAGCTGTATTCAAGGTGAATTTTCTATTAGTTTCTATTCTTGAATAGAAACTATGACTCGCACTACAGCCAGTGCAAAGCAGTATGGCTGTTTTTAGGTGCCACACAGTCTGTAAGTAATGTCTTCTGTGGATCTTCTAATTCATGGGACCACAGTGCTTAGTCACATGCACACCAGAATGTTACTGACCCTTGCTTAAAGGTGAACATTCATTTGTATGTTTTTAATTTCTAAAATATTATAGTTTCATAGGAGGGTTTATAGACTTGGCAAATGCTTTTTTCAGAAGTACTCTGTTGTGGGTGCAAATATTCTGAGGCTTTTAATGTTTATATCGATATCGGAATTATACCGTATCGACGGAAATTAAGTATATCGTGATATAAATTTTGACCATATCGTCCAGCACTAATCACATACTAAGATGTCAAACATTTGTTTTTGGTTGCTACGTTTGGCTACCTGTTGGGTGTTTTTAGAAATGTTTGACAAATCAGTTTTATTATATATATATATATATACGTAGCAAACTACATGCTATACTGCAATCAGGAAGTGAGACGTGTTTTTGTTTCATTAGGATTATGTGACTAAACTTTATTTAATCAGTGTCTGTCTCTTTAGGCCATGGAGCTGTTGGTTGAGAAAGCCATTAGCAGCGCCTCTGCTCCTCTCAGCCCAGGCGATGCACTGAGACGGATCTTTGAATGCATTTCCTCTGGGATTTTGCTCTCTGGTAAGTCAGGATAAGCTCTCAATTACTGGCAGGGAACCTGGTAGGCTTGAATTACAGCATTAGACTTCTTCAACTGAATAATGTGGGGCCTGAGTTGTAAAACTCAGTCACAAATGTGACATGCAGAAAATAGGAAAGTGCATACTCCAAACTATCAGATTTATAAAACCTTGCGTATGTAATAAAACCTTGCATGGTTACTGTGCGTATTTACATTTGGTAATGTCAAGTCACACCCTGTTAACGCCAACATTTGTATAAAGTGCAAAAGTATCTACTTCCATCCATCTTTATCTGCTTAAATGTAGTCGGGTTGCGGGGGCAGCATATGAAATAACGAAATTATGACAGGTGTGTGCGGTTCATCCAGGGGTTTCCTGCTATCTCTGTGGCCGTGCACACCAAACCTGACACTTTGTTATCTGTCTCTCTATTCAGTAGTGGTGTAACTGTTCTGAAACGAGACCAAAACCGCTTTTTTCTGTGCACTGTGCAGTTTTTAATATTTTGTAAATTGAAATATATATATAACAGAGTTTCTGCACCTTCCTTTTAAAGGTTAAAGTCAGCTATTGCAAGCTAAATGTAAGCTAATAAACTTTGTCAAATTCAACAAATATCGCCTCACATTTAGCTATTTTACTGTTCACTGTGCCTGTTGAAATAATAACCTGGTACTTCTACACGGCCCTGGCTCCGTAAATAGTAACAAAGTTGCGAACACCGCTCAAATCTACAAAGCTGCACTGCCGTGCAAAGTCAGAAAACCTTAATGCGATTTTGGTCGAAAATGAGTTTATGTAATTTCTGTAACATTAAAGATATGCTTTATCATGTGTATCTTGAGATAAATTAGTAGTTTTTATGGGAGAAAACAGTGGGTCGTCTTAACCTTAACTTCAAAAGACCTAGAAAAGCGACGACAGAATCCCGTACCGCGAGTTAAGGTTCATTATCTTTGTTTCGCTGCACTCCAGAAAGCTCAATTTGAGTTAAGGTTACGCTGATTAGATCGATAGATAGCGAGCTAGCATTGGCTATAGCTTTAGCTAACTACTTGACTTAAACATCTAACTTGCTCTCATATCCGATCAGCATGGGAAAGAAATAACTGGATTGATTGGCATCTATTATCGTAATCTTATGATTTACAATGCAGATGTGTCCTATAGGCTAGTCAGTGACAGCCTCACACTCGTAGCCAAGGAAACTGCTTCTGTAGCGTGAGTGGGAGGGCTCGCATAGACACACACCTCCAATAGTAAGATTTTACACACACACAATCTCAGCAGCAATGCATAATAAAATAAATAAAAATAGCTTACCCTTTCTTATGACCTGATAATCGATCACAAACAACGTACTTTGAAAAGTAAAATCCACCACATGACTTTTCAGCATTCGCTAGCGTGCAACCTATGCGTGCAACACAATAAACCCATAACATAAATCCGTCGAGTAATCCTGATCTGACATTCATTCAGGTGTACTGTATGCTATGTGAACAGGAAGTGAAAAACGGAACTATACATATTTTAAATTGTGCAATTTATGTCTTGTGCAGGATGGATTATGTCCCAATTATTATAATATTAATTTAAAATAATTGATTATTAAAAGCGTGATTTATTCAATTAATCATAAGTCATTTGAATAATGATTTATCATAATGCACATCAAGAAACTGAGCCATGATCTTATATATTTATCATATACAGATTTTATACAGAGATGAGCAAACAAGTGAGCGATCAAATGAAACTTAATGCCTTTTGCCTTGGCATGACCCCTTATAATTTTGCAGACAATGCAAAGGCAGAGTACATTAACTTCGGGTTACAGGTCAAAGGTCAAGTTTGAGCTCAAGATTTTTATGTAGATAAATAACTTAAATAAATAAACAAAGAATCGCCACATTTCCAATATTCTACCTGAAACTCATTTGGCTGGACAGCACAATAACTTTAAAGTCATTTTTCTCAATGTTACACTCTGGCGAGTTAAGGTCTTTTGCCTTTGTAGGGCAGTGTAGTACTACGCTTTGCTTCACAATGCATTTCTATGTGTGAGGCGGCACCGTGGAGGACCGAAGCGATACTGTTTTGATTTGAGTTTGCAAGAATGAATGACCCTGCCTTTAACTTGTTAACCTGGCTCCACCTGACTATTGCTCTTATCTGAGATTAGTCTGGAAAACCTGCTGTGCTTTAATGTTTGCATAGCCACCCTGCTGGTGGACCAATCAGGGTGGCTATGTGCAATGGCGTTCAAGTCGAACGTGTTTCTAAATCTTGGTACATATAGTTGTAGCAACGTCGATTGGTTTATTTTGAAACTATTGGACAGCTTTTAACCAGAGGTCTACGACCAGTAGAAGGCATCGACTGGGAACACTTCCCAATGAAGCATGTCCAGAGGTCTGGATACACCAGGCTAGTAATTTCTGATAGAGTAAATAAATGTGACATATGGCAGACAATACATCTGCCTGTTTTTTAAAAATGTATATAGTTTTCATTTAGGTATCACAAAATCCAACCCTATTATTTATTGACATGTCTTGGTGCAGGTGGGCCAGGCTTGGTTGATCCCTGTGAAAAGAATCCCACTGACACACTGTCTGCTATGGGAGAACAGCAGAGAGAGGACATTACTTCAAGTGCTCAGGTACTCCCATGAACATTAGATGAGCTACAGAAGCTGAATTTCACGTTATGGTCACTTAATATAGCTTGAAAGTCAACTGATTCAAATTTGTGATGGAAATCCCCTTTGCAATCACAAGATCTACATAATTACTACTTTCATGTCCACAAAGAACTATGTGGTTTGTGTTCACGTTTTACAAGTACAAGTGATTTAACCCTTGTCCCTCCCTAAATATTAACGTGCCAGATTTACTGTGAATTTTCTCTACCTCAAATGTCCAATTTCTCAGGTGTATAACTTTCCATTTTCATTATGACATGGCATTTAGAAAATAAACTGCTGTCTAAGATGTTCATGTTTTAAAGTTAACTTAAATAAAATGTGTAATAAGCTGACATTAATAATTGTGACTTATTTGTCTATTCAGTTTGCTCTGCGGCTGCTAGCATTCCGGCAGATTCACAAGGTTCTGGGCATGGATCCCCTACCCCAGATGAACCCACGGTTCAACATTCGCAACAACCGAAAGCGTCGCCGTGAGAACAGTGATGGCGCAGACAGCTTTGAGGGTGAAGGCAAAAAGGACAAGAAGGATTATGATGGCTTCTAAGTTGCTACAATGTCCCATTTCATCCTTCTATTATTAAAGTAGTCTATATACATGTGTAGTCTACATCTGTGTTGCCTGACTGCAATGAACAGCTGGGCTTGCTCTGCCCCCTGAAGTGGCTGTAGTTCTGTTCTATTAAGCTTGGTAGTATAAAGCGTTGTGGGTTGTTGCAGATTCACTACTAAACAAACCAAAATTTCTTCTTTAGTCGTGTTTTAGTTGTGGAGGGAGTAGACTTAAAATTCAGACCTAAAGTATTTCCTAGACAACTTTTACCCAACATGCTTTCAAAGTACAAAATAGGTGCAGAGCTTTGCTTCCCAATCTTTGCAATGTCTCCTCCAGAAAGGTTGGTCTCTTTTAGGTTTCAAGGAGTGATGTGCAACATTTCAAATGGTTTCATCTATTGCTTATCTGGTTTATGAAGGAAAGATGTCAAATCCTTTTGTGTACAACATGGTTGGGAGGGTCACGATTTTGTAGCTATAATGAAATTGTGTTTCTGTCTGCATCTTTGCTTCTTCTAAATTTCAATTTCTGATAATTTCAGCTGCATAATGCAAATAGTGTCTACTGTGGCTTGGTCCTGTCTTAATTCCTAGGGTTAAATGTAAGTTTGCTGGTGAATGTGGCATTAGAGTATATTTCTGAACTAATTTACTAAATGTTATCTATTCCAAATTGCAGCTCTAATATGGTATCTAAACTATCCCTATATTCTATATAACTCTAATGGTAAAAAAAAGTTGCTTTATAGAAAGCATGGCTGTGTTCAGATATTTTGCATTTTAACATTTATTTTACTGATATGTTTAACTTGGTTTATTGCTCTTTGAGTTTATTCTCAGTTTTTTATTTGGAAAAACGTGGAAAAATATTAAGAGAAAATGCAAGATAATACCTTTTTGATGTTGTGGTTGCAGTTTAATGTAGGTCCCTTATTTACTGATTGTCAGGTGGTGTGCGCTGATTTTAAGAGCGGAATAAATACATTTCCTCAATTAAGTTTGTTTGGACATAAAGTATTCTTTTTTCCCTCTGCTGCTTTACAGTATGCTGCCATGCATTACTATTTTGACTTTTCGAAGAGCTGCGAATTGACTACACTGACCGCATTCTCCAGGGTAGAATTGTGTCAACAGTATGAAACGCTATCAAGATAAAATGAGGTCTGGTCAAACAGACGACATTGACACGCGGGGGTATGTTTTTGCTTTGATACAGCTTTTAGGGATGTTTTTGCCTAAATGCATTTAGGCTACAATTGTGATACCGTACTGCATTTTTCTTCGTGAAACTGAAGCGCATAACGGATTCAAAACCTACAATTGCATGCATGTTTATTTGTACTATATGGTCTGAAAGAATAGAGCATATTAGCAATGCATGAGGCCCATATAAAATTGGCCAATGGACACGTGGGACAGCTAACGAGGGCGGGGCGTCCATTTCAGTCAGATGTCAAAACAGCCTTTACTTTACAGTACGGTACTGTCCCGTATTGGTTTCCCCGTATTGGAGCGCGGCGAGCTAGCCTTTCAGCTAGCCGTTGGAGATTCCTAAAATGTTAAGCTTGGGAAGTGGAAGTGGCAAGTCTTCCAAACCGTCATTTGTTTCTTATGTAACTCCTGAGGTAAGAGAAAATCAGTTAAAATGAGGACGGGTGGTTCTTCCTGTATGACGGCTGCTAACTAATAACTTAAGCGAATGGGACAGGGTGTGGTTAGCATAACTAACTACGGTACTCAAGTAATTAACGTAATTAACTACATTCGCGTGGAAGCGAAGTAAGATAATTACGTATCTTAGCGTCGTTGTCGGGTCAAATCATCTGCTGTCTTGAAACAAACATCTCCCGGCGACCTGCTACGGTAACTACTGTAATTGTAGGCGGATGGCTACTGTACTTAAGTTTACTGTACCTGATCGAAACAATGTACCGTACCGGTACTGTACGGTAGTCAAAGCAGTAACTGAAACCTGACATTTTCACATGCCGCTCTTAAAGAAGTAAGAAACCAGATGACACAATTTTTCAAATCAGCCATTGCACATACTAATCCAGAATCCATAAGTTTTTTTTTTCTTTTGTCTATGGCAAGTGTGGGGCGACATTTTCACACATTACCTTATGTATTTCTAGATACATTAATTCTCACATAAAACGTTCTGTATTTTATTCAAACACCAGTAGGCATACTATAAATGGTTCCACTAAACAACGTGACAATTTACAAAATAGGACATGGTCCAACACAGACAAAGAGTCCCCCTTTCAAGTAATTCAGTGACACACCTAACTTCTAGGGAGTAAATTGATTTCTCTAAGTAAAGCTGATTTATTTAATATAGTTTATAAGCATGTGTTTAAAAACACTAGCATTTTATATAATGGTAACACTCCTGTCCTGTATCCTAGTGGTTCCATAATGTAAACATTTTTGGAGTTATTTTACTAATCCTAATCCTGGTGTACTGATACTTATAACCTGTTGTTTTAACACCTGAACTGTATGGCTAATAGTTTAATGTCTAATTTAATGTTTGATCAGAACAATAGTTATCCTCTTTAGTTTGACTTCAGGCTAACTTCTGTATATTTTAAAAACCCTGCTTTCATGCTACATACATTGGCCTATTTGGTGTTACCTACTGAATGACCAATCATGGTCTCTGTTTTTACTTTTATTTTTTCTGATTGGTCCTGAACATTGCCTGTCAATCAATTGGGTGCATCTAAAAGCTGTGCACAGTTTTGCTCAGGTTTCCTGGTTTTATGACATGTTTCCTACAAACTTTGCAACAAGCTTTGATGTAAGTTTTCTCTCATTTGGGTGTGTCAGTCAGATGTGTTATCCAATCATCAGGGACATACAGCCTATATACAACTGTTGTATTAAAACAACACTATGTAACATTATACCTTTACAGTAAATAACAATTTTTTAAATTGTTGATGATTTTATTTGACTTGTAATAGAGAGAATAGCATCTCTGCCATTGCGTCTCTTCGCCCGAGAAGCCAGATACTGCATTTAACTTTGGTGTCCTGGCTGGACACCTGTTGCAAGAACTGTGTAATGCTTTTATAGCAACATGGGACCCACTACCAAGAGTCTCAAGCGCTAGAAGAATCTTGCTTCCTATAATTCTCACACAACAGGCACCATAGCAGAGGCAAATAGACTGAATATGATGACGTGGAATTAATAGAGGAAAGGACCCGACAAGAGTAAATCCTGGACTGGCATTTACTAATGGAGCGAACAAATGCAGGCCATTGCAAACGTATTATAGGCTACTGTCATTCCTGACGTTAGCTGTAGTCTATAATGATTTGAGAGTCACGGCTAACGGTAACTGGAAGACGATGATTATCTGACAGCAGTGTGGGTATCCCATTCCCTGCCTTTATGAAAAATGGTTCAGTCAGTTTGTTGGATGTGGTGCCCTGTTGTTATTTTTGTATGTAGGCTATGAGCTTGCATGTAGCCTAGTGCTGATCCCACTTCCTGTTGTAAATGTTTATCTGTTCATTTATGTGGGCCAGTTGCCATTATTGAGCGCTACTGAATAAAGTACCCTGATATAGTTAAATAAAGCCGCAGTGTTTCCGCTATGTACATTAAGTTGTAGTGGCACACCACTGCTAAAACAAAAACATGTCAGGTTCACTCTCCAGTCAGTGCCATCTGACCATTGACACTGGCTCCAATCCCCCCAGGCGCTGCACAGCGGCTGCCCACTGCTCGCTTGAGGGATGGGTTAAATGCAGGGGATGAATTTTGCAACATGTGTATGTGACAATAAAAGCACCTGTGCATAAATCACAAGCACCACTCAATTAGAATTGTATGAAATATGAAAAGTATATCATTAATGCTGAATCATTTATGATGGAAAAAAAGTCAACAATGTTTGCATAGTCTTGCTTTCAAAAGGAAGGTCGCACATTTGATCAAATTAGTCCTTGCCACGGTGCTTAACACATCAAGATGTTCAACACACTGCCGTTTCTGTTTTAGTAAACTTTTTTGCAACGTTTTGTCAGGAAATGACCTGACGGGACCAAATGAGCTTTTGCAACGGCAGCCCAATGAGAGCCAGAGGGGGGGGAGCGGAGGAGGAGGAGGAGGGGGTTGGTTTTTGGTTGTTTGTTTAAAAAGTCCTTTTTTAAGATAGCTCTTGTTACAACTCTCAAATCCTACTTACAGCAGCTTTAAGCAAACTTGGATCTTCTGTATACCAATATAATATTGTATCTGGTCTTTTGGGGTAGTGGATTAAAGTAAGTTCTTTGCGACTACAAATCTGATTCTCAGGCCTAATATCATTATGGCTTTGTCAGAATGTAATCATGAATTCTGATACATGTCAGCCCTATATGTAAGTCTTTTTGTCAAAGACAGATGGTCTAGTCTCCCTAATATCACATGATGGGCCATATAGTGACAATCTCCACATAATACAAAGTTCACACTGTTCAGTTAGGGGAACAAATGTTTTACTTTAGTGGTATACTAACGGAGCAATTGTCAATTGTGCTGTCTTTTGTGAACTGATTCTATTGACTGTTTTGTTGCTTCTAATAGGCCCTGATAATGCACTGCCTATTCTTTACATGCGTTTAAGGTGAAGTCAGTGATTGTAATCTATTCCATTTATTGTCAATTCAGGGAATATCTCCATGGTCCGCTAGCTGCCTGTTCTGTGTGCTTGTCTTGGCAATATGGAACAGAGATTCTAAGGGAGCACCCTATGGCATTGAAGGGATGGGTGTTTTGGTTTTTAGCAGGGTTGAATATCAACAGTTTTCTTCAGAATTCCTGTCAATCTTTTGAAACGATGAGACGCCCAGACATTGTGTAGCTTAAGCATGACATAAGTAGACATACTTATGTCACGCTTAAGCTACACAATGTCTGGGCGTCCTCACAATTATCGTAGCCAACCCACATGATGCTCCCTATCCTCTCCCTGCTTCCTTCCTTCCCCTCTCAAATTCTGTCCTAGGTCACTTAATCTGTTACCATAATTTGCCTCTGTTTTTTCTCTTTGTTTTGTTGAGTTTTGTTTTTGTTTCCCTCATTGTTGAAGAAAGGAGTCTTTATTTAAACATACATACATACATACATACATACATACATACATACATACATACATACATACATACATACATACATTCCCTTTGTCCTCCTGACTGCGTCAGCCAGGCTTTGGAAATGCTACCTAAATACACTGCAGACCTTATGTTTGTTTTGAAGGGGTCTTCCAGTTCCAGCTTGCTGCTTGTCGCCACTGTGTCCTATATGGGCTGAGTTGTGTTGCACTACAAGTGTTCATTGTAGGACATGCTTCAGGGAGGGGCAACTGGGCTGTATGCCCTTCACTGCTGTTTACTGTTGGCTTGCTTGTTTGTGCAACATAAAATGGACAGAGGTGTCAAAAGTACACAGTCATTACTTAAGTAGAAGTACAGATACTAAAAGTACGGATTCAACTTCTGTACTCAAGTAAAAGTTAAAAAGTACAGGCTCTGAAATGTACTGTAAAGTTAAAAGTAGAAGTGGTTTAAGAATGACCTTTGCCTACATCACATGACATACAATGTGATGTAGATAAGAACCTGTTGCTACAGGCAGAAGATGGAAATGACTAGCATTGCTATTAAATCTGTAGATAGTGTATACACCATCTACAGATTTAATACATAGTCACCAGATTGGCCACTTATTTTCTTGTCCCGTTTATAATAGCCTATCCTGGTAAATCTGAATGAATTACACTGTCCATACTGTGGAACTAATGGTTTCCGAAAGACCCTTTTTTTTTTGTCTGTTTTATCTTATGTCATTTACGTAATATGCACCAATCGACCTACCAGGCATAGTGTTTTCTTCATTGTTTGTTCAATCTCTTTAAGTTTGAAATTGGTCTTGATGATATTAAGAAGGTGCTCAATTTTGCCAAATAAATCAACAATTCCTCTCATATGTTTTCAAACGGATTAACGCTAGTAACTAGCCTGTTTTAAAAATGTAATGAGTAGAAAGTACAGATATTTGTGTAAAAACTTATATAAGAATATAAAAATAAACACTGAGTAAAGTACAGATACCTGAAAAAGCTACTTAAGTATAGTACTTAAGTATTTGTGCAACACCTTATATTCTTCACTAATTGAAATTAATAATTGGACACCACATTTCTAAATTTGGACTAACATGACATTTAGCCATACTTATCTTATGAAGAAAGGGAGGGAAAAGTGAAACAAGCTATGGTAAACCTTATTATTTTTAGTTATAAGGAGTCAGTTTATTTTTATACATTTCTTTCTTAGCTTTGACAAGAAAAATTAATAAATTAATGAATGAATAAAAGGACTAGTAGAGGCAAATAATCCCTCCATCCATCTTTATCCGGAGTCGGGTCGTGGGGGCAGCAGCTCCAGTAGGGGACCTCAAACTTCCCTTTCCTGAGCCACATTAGCAAGCTCTGACTGGGGGACCCTGAGGCGTTCCCAGGCCAGTGTGGAGATATAATCTCTCCACCTAGTCCTGGGTCTTCCCCGAGACCTAAGTTTCTCGCGGATAGCCAAGATTCTCACCCTATCTCTAAGGAAGACGCCAGCCACCCTCCTGAGAGAACCCATTTCGGCCGCTTGTACCCGTGATTTAGTTCTTTCGGTCATGACCTACCTTTCATGACCATTGGTGAGAGTAGGAAGGAAAATTGCCCGATAAGTTGAGAGCGTTGCCTTCTGGCTCAGCTCTCTTTTCATCACAACGGTGCGGTAAAGAGATTGCAATACTGCTCCCGCCGCTCCGATTCTCCGGCCAATCTCCCGCTCCATAGTCCACCCCTAAAACAGGATTGGTGACAAAGCACAACACTGGCGGAGACCAACCCCCACCTAAAACAAGTCCAACTTACTGACGAGAATTGTTACACAGCTCTCGCTTTAGACATACAGAGATTGGATTGCCCTTAAAAGGGACCCCCTTACCCTAAACTCACACTGCACTGGGGTACCCAATCATACGCCTCCAGATCCACAAAACACATGTAGACTGGAAGGGCATACTCCCAGACCCCCTCCAGGATCTTTGCGAGAGTAAAGAGCTGGTCCATTGTTCCACGACAAGGACGGAATCCACATTGTTGTTCTTCAATCTGAGGTTTGACAATTGTCCAAACCCTCCTTTCCAGCACCTTGGAGTAGACTTTACCAGAGAGGCTGAGTAGTGTGATACCCCTGTAATAGTAACACACTCTCTGGTCCCCTTTTTGAAGAGGAGAACCACCTGTCTGACATTATTTTGGCACTGTCCCCAACTTCCACGCGATGTTGAAGAGGCGTGTCATCCAAGACATCCCCTCCCTATCCAAAGCTTTTAGCATTTCTGGACAGATCTCATCAATCCCCGTGGCTTTGCCACTGTGGTGTTGTTTGACTACCTCAGTGACTGTCCCCAGGGAAATTGATGATGATCCCCCATCAGCCTCCAGCTCTGTCTCTACCATAGAGAGTGATCGTGTCAGTCGGATTCAGGAGTTCCTCAAAGTGTTCCTTCCACCGACAAATTACTTCCTCAGTTGAGGTCAACAGCGTCCCTTCCTTGCTGTACACAGCGTGGATGGTTTCCGGCTTCCCCCTCCTGAGGTGTCGGACGGTTTTCCAGAAACACTTTGGTGCCGACCGAAAGTCTTTCTCCCTGGCTTATCTGAAGCTCTCCCACACCCGCTATTTTGCTTCTGCTACGGCAGATGCTGCAGCCCTTCGGGCCCGTCGGTACCTTGCAACCGCATCCAGAGTCTTCTGGAGGCAAACAACGTAAGTTAGTTATTGGTTAAGGTAATTATAGGTGACATTTTCTTTGAATATTATTTAAAAAAATTATTTTTAATTATTTGGTTTGGTAGCAGGATAGCCTAGCTTTAGTAGGTCATGAGTTAGATCCGGATTGATCCATAAAACTCCACCCTGCCTGTAAGCATCTATATGAGCAAGATGCCTAACACATACCTGCACCTCAAATCCTTAGTAATAACTATTTAAGCTAGTAGCTGTCTGCTAAAATAACGCAATTGTCATTGGAACTGAATTTGTCATTTTATTGTGACGGAATTCAGGATTAGACTCAACTGAATTATACTACATTTGTCAATTTAATACATCACATATGGTAACTGTGAACAATGAACTGGTGCAAAGGTACATACATGTACACTTAATGCCCATTACAAATAGGCCTGCTCTGTTTCACAGGAAATCAATCCAGAGAAGGACACCCCAAACACTGAGAATTTGCCTGATCTATTACCAGGTAACCATCATGAAGTCTATTGTATCAGAAAAACACTTTGCATGGATTTTAGCTTTTAGAGAGATGAAGCGGAGATATGTGGTCATGCATCAATGTTAATTGAATTTTGCCAATGGGCAAAAAGTAAACTACCGTATCTGCAGTCATAGCCTTTTAACTATACTGTAATTATTGACTATCTTACTGTGTCCAAATAAAGATAATATTTTAAAAATACAAAGTATATTGGATTGGCCATACCATAGCAAAATACCGGTCTTTAATTTGACTTGACATACCTACAGTGTGATATGTTTTAGGACACACATGACATTTGTCTTGACTTTTCTAGGCTGAAACTCGTATGGATAGGATGCATTTAAAACATTTAACCAACATTCAGGACTACACTGTAGCACTAGTAATAAGCGCAATGGAGACTAGCCCCCACTCTGGGAGTGTAGAAGTAGACGTGATGTTTGCATGTGTTCTGATGTGTTTCCCAGGCGAGGTGGTGTTCTGCAGTGCTGGGAAGGTGTTCAAGTTCACACAGGATGACCAAGCTCAGCGGGGCATCTATGGCACGCTTCACTGCACAAACTTCCGTGTGTGCTTTGTCAGAAACGAGGAGTCTTCAGAGGAAACGGTGATCTTTTAAAAAAAATTTTTTTATATACATTAGTCTTGATTAATCAACATTGGGGAACTTGTGGTACTAAAATATCAAATATATCCCCATGAAATCTCAGTTTTTTTGTTACTACCATTACAATTTATTTTTTATGTATCTTTGAATACAAGTTTTCACTTCCTTGAGTAGTTCCTCAGAAGTATATTATTTTTGAGACTGAAAATGAGGAAGTGAAAAGTAAGAAACAATGCAAGTTAAATAAGTGTGAAGTAGGATTCACTTGAATATGGACCAGGTTTACAACTTCCTCTTTGGTTTAAAATAGCCTTAAAGTATAGTGGAGGCATGGAGCAATCAATAAATCTTTATTATCCCTGAGGGGAAATTCTTTCAACAACAGGAGAGACAGTACACGATATCCACACAATGTGTTAATTTAGGATGTGTTAATGCTTGCCTCAAGCAAACCAATTGTCAAACTCTATCTAATTACTTTTCTTTCACATCTAGAGCCAGGTTTTCAGAAATAAGCTGTATGGGGAAAATGACATCCCTCTTTCATGTGTGGACAACATCTTTAGAGGTACCGTACTAGTACAAACCATACATTATTATTTTGATAAATAACCAGGTGTTAATTTGTCCTCATCAACATTTTAAGTTGTTTGTGTCCTTTTTAGGCTATGAAGACAAAAGAAAGCTAATCACAGGAACTATTGTGAAGAATAAATATCCATCTAAGATTATTATTCACTGCAAAGATCTGCGAGTGTTTCAGTTTGCACTGACATTCTGTAAGGAAGAGGATGCAAAAATGGTATTGAAAAATTCATTAAAAAATGCAATGATGCATGCTTTTCACGCACTTTATGCTCTCTCAAACTATCTACTATTGCTAATAGTTAAATAATAAAAAAATGCATTGTTGGCTGAAAAATATCTACAGTATGTAAAATATCTATTATCTAATGCATACAGTCTTTGTTTGTGGGATCTTGTAGATCTTCCAAGGAATTGTTCACCACTGTTTGGAGCCCAAATCTCTGAAAAATATTTTTGCCTTTGCCTTTTGTGAAAAGACTGCATTCCCAGGTAAGAGGAAGTTAAGTTCTAAATAATTTGACTTAACTCACACTGTATTGTGAACTTTTTCCAGGGTGCAGAGCTGTGTGTGTGAATGTGTATACATACATACCGTATCTCACAAAAGTGAGTACACCCCCCACATATTTGCAAATATGTGAGCATACCTTTTCATGTGACAACAATGAAGAAATGACACTTTTCTGCAATGTAAAGT
>JAODLL010000024.1:5386974-5401450 GCA_026546735.1 Forbesichthys agassizii | reverse complement strand
CTGTATTATTTACTTTCCCTGTCCACTGCCTCTCCTTCCCGCAATTGGGTCCGCCTCCCTCGACCGTATCCTGACAAATAAGCCACACAGCTTACTCTTTTCAATGAGACAACAATATTATGACAATAGCACACTGCAGACTTTTAACATCTTCCAGAAGAACATTGCAGACACGTGTCACGACAGTAGGCTATAACATGAGAACTAGCCAGAAACCAGTATTTCAACACAATGGGCAAGCTGAGAGTTCAGCCATGGTGGTGATTGACTAGAAAGCAGGCTAATAAATCAATTAGTAAATCAATACAATTGGACTGTACACAAGAGCTAGACAGCTTTATTTTAAGTCACTTGTGAGACTATTCGAATACTTATGTGAGGATATTCATGATTATCACAATATTGGACATTCACCACGATACGATTATCGTCAGTATTTTTATTGCGATAAATGATAATATCGTATATCGTCCCATCCCTAGTCAGGGGTGTCAACGCGGACCTGGAAAGACTCCAGGATTGAGTTGAAGTAGATGAAGACGAGGCCGGCAAGCTGGTCCTCTCCTCCTGGGTTGACGAAAAACAGCATGTACGTGATTCCTAGCAGAGGAAGAAGAACCAACGTGGCCTTCACTGCCTTCCTACAGTAGAGACCATTAGGCAGACAAATAGCATCAGACACACAGGCCACAAGAAATAGGGTTCATTAGACACAGTACAGAATATTAAAGACAAGTGAGCAAAAAATATTAGTGACCTGGTAAGACCAGTGTCCACAATAGACAATAGACAGTAGAGACAAGACAATAGACACAATGGACCCTTTTCACAGTGCCACCTGGGAAAACGCAGGCTGCTCACAGGCTACTTCATTTAGGTTCCAGTGCACCAGCGTCAACTGCTTTCTAGATCGCTTCACTAGTTATGTCTTTCCTGGTGCACTGGCATAATAACATAATTAAGAGCTTCAGCTGGTTAACCTACTTAGACATGTCATTGAAAATCGTCCATAGAAACAGACTACGCTCAGTGGAGACACGGTAAGGTGTACAGTACCATAGTGTAGTTAGTCACAGTAGAGACATTGTAGCCTACACACTACAGGCACAGGAAAGAGTGGTTGCTAGGAGACAGGTGGGTCTGTACCTGTATTGGATGGTTTCTGAGGTGGTTGATGCTCTGAGCTTTGTCATCAAAATCCTCACAATATTAAAGAGGAATACAAAATTGATCTTGAGGAGAAGAAAGAAAAGTATAGGAGGGCAAACAAATTAGACGAGGAGGAGAAAGGTAGAAGACGAGGGAGAAAAAGTACACATGATTGATTGCTTTGAAGTACATACACAGCAAAATGAGGTGTTAGTGAAAAATGCAGGAGAAAGTGTTACTATAACTCTAGAAAGAGCTAATCTAACTCTTGAGTTAAATGTTTGATTTGACACTCCTTCAACAAAGTTTTTAAAAAGAGTGTTAAACTACTTAGCCTGTATTCATCTATCCAACTCGTAACAGAGTTAAAAACATTCCCCTCTCCCGTTCCGCTCACTAAGTTTGAAAATATCTTGTTTACCAGTTTAACTGGTAAACATGTAAACTGGTGGAAATTAAGTATTTTACCAGTAACACTAGGATCATGGGGCCTTGGTAGATGTAGTCAGTATAGACACCTGCTCGCTTTCCAAACCAACACCTATCAAAACACAAAGACAATTGGGTAAAACATTATTGATTTAGAACATAATATGATCACAGAATGGCATCCTATTAATGCACTCTGGTTACCTATCTGGTAAGTTCATGGTGTCCTAGAAGCATGCATTTTATTTTATGAAACTACATTTTGTGGAAATATTATATAATATGCATTGTATTTATTACATTTACATTAACATGGAGATTGGTGTCTATGGCCAAGCTAGCTGAGAAGGTGGGGCCACTGCTGATCGGCCACAAAAACAGTGAGCTGAGCTTTTATTAACATGGGAATATTATTGTGCATTTCCACAGCTGGTACCAGCTGGTACCAGCTAGACTACTCGCCTCGCCTCTACCCACTTTAGGGAGCTTTTCCAAATGCATAGTATCAGCTCTTCCTGACTCTACTCACTCAGTTGTAAATGGTCGCCATAGCGACGGTGCTGTTAAAACTACTCCTTCAGTAGATCAGTATACTTTTTTATTTTATTTAACATGTCTCTACCTTGTGTGTGCAGCCAACAGTTCATAGACATCCTGATCAACCTTCACTTTACGTGAATTGCCCTGTCCAGCTCTCAGTAGATAACATTAATTATGACGTCGACAGCAGAGAACAATCTGCACTTCCGCAATTGATCACACTGTGGTTTTGCATTTTGCCATTTAATAAAAGGTCAATTAAAAGATTACAGTAGTTTGCTGTTTGTCCGTGTTGCACAATAACGATTTAATCAAATCAATTGTCTGCATTGTTGTCACATTTTGGTGTCTCCTCAGCTGGCTTGGAACCCAAACAGAGCAGGTACTAGAAACACTACCTGGTACCAGACACTATCCCAACTTTTTCCTAATGGAAAAGCAAAAAAAGATAGTTGAGTCGAGTTGAGTTGAGCTGGCACCAGTGGTGGAAAAGGCCCATTAGAGCACAATGCTGACTAGCACAGTGGTTCCCAATGATAGTTTCTCAAAGTTTCAGAGTCTCTGGCACTGTTATTTTGGGAGTCAGGTGCTGAAAGGTTTGGGAACCCCTGGTTATGTTAAAACGAAATGTATCGATGTTATTACTTCCTTTCAAATACTTACTTTTCATTGTCATAGTAGAGCTTGCCTATGGCCCATGCTACTATGATTGGAAATGGAATACCTAGACAGGCAGACAGAAAGATAGACAGACATTTAGAAAGTCTTCTACTCCATAAAAGACTCTAGGTGTGAAATGTTAAGCACAACAGCAAGAAACACAGTCAAAAAGATGACATATGCTGTACCTACATAAAACACAACTCTACATACAATAGCACTGCAAATGTATCCATATTTGTTTGTAACACACCCACAGGTTCAAGTGTTAATGAAGAAATCCTGAGAGTGTAAGGGACCACAATCGCTGTAAGACATGGCCAAGTGCAAGCGTGTAAAAACTGAATCAAAGTCGACCCAGAGTAGAACCCTGAGCAACATAAAAAAAAAACACAAAAACGAATTTGCTACAAATACTGTGCGTTCTCAAGCAGACATTACTTTGTGTGTATGTGTGTGTCTTCGTGTATGCTTCCTTACACCAGCCAATGCAGTAGAACATCCAGCGCTGTAGTTTGTCAGTGGAGTAGGTGAGAACTACAGCGGTGTGAAGGTAACAACCTTCACCAAACATCCAGAAGAAGTTTGTTACGTGGAAGTAATTATAGGCTGCTGTAACACACCTACACCACACCTAGGAGAGGAAATAATAGTTAAGGTTGAATATTGTGTGTGTGTGCGTGCGCGCCTGTGTGAACCATGTTGTTGACGACTATAGTGTGTTTACCGTGTTGTTAAGGTGGACAGTTGGGTTCATGGTAAACTGAATAATAAACCAGGTGGCATTTCGAAGAATAAATGCTGAAATCAGATTCCAGTGAATAATATTCCTTAAACAACGGATGCTCCTAACAGACAGAGAGGCAGAAATGTAGGAAAAATATATGAGTTAGGTATGTTCAATCAAAATCTACTTTTTACGGTTACAGTAGATTTCCATTTACATTGAGAGTTGAAACAATTTACACTTGTGAATAATTAAACCAAGAAAATAAAATACAGACAGAGGCAGGCAGACACACTGAATGACAGACAGGCAGCTACAAGCAGGCATATGGGGAGTGACTTGAACAGGTAGGCAAACAGACCGGTACCTCAGTCGGAGGAAGAGGATGAAGGCCACCAGCAGGGCCGTCAGAGACACACAGTGTCCCAGATAGTTTATAATGACGGCCACCTGGTAGTGGAACCTGGACTTCTTCTACACACACACACACACACAAACACACCGACAAACCAGAAACATGGTTATTGCTGTTATTGTAGATTGTTGATCCATATTTATTTATCTATCTCCCTCTATTCTTTCTTTTAGTCTGTTAAGTGTTGCTGTGTGATTGGCTCGCTGCCATTTCTGACATCCAATCACAGAGAAGCAGGAAATGGGTGGCAGTTTTTCTCAGCAGGGGGATAAACAGCTGTTACATGACAAGATACATGCACGCACGCGCACACACACATACGCACACACAGGCATGCATGAACACTTGCAAAACAAACAGGCTTGCGCATACCCACCCACACACACACTGATGCTGAGATTAAATCAGCCTGTACCATCTGGATGCTGTTCTGACACTATCATCATCTGCATGTATGTATGTGTGTGTATACGTGTGGGTGAGAGAGACACAGAGAGAGAGAGAGAGAGTGAAGAGTGGTCTTTCCCTTCTAAAAGCTTGTACATTATCACACTAATATCTTCTCCATCCTCAATTCTCTTCCTGAGGTCATGACCTTGCAAGGCAATTAAATGTCATGGTGCTGAGCCTTAAGACTCCCATGATGCAAAAGGAAAGTGATTTTATCTACACTAGTCGCAAAAGGAGAGGGAGGCAGAGAAACATGCAAGCTATGTAGCCTATCACCTAGCTAGTGCTTCTCATGTATTCCATAACAAGAAAGACTCGCTGATGGTCTGATGGCTTTCCACTGTTAAGGCTAAGACATTGTCTACATGACAAACTGTTAGCACGGCGCTGGGGTAAATAACAGATTTGCTGAAGAGAAATGTTTTAACATTTAAATAGACAAGGGCATTTCCTTACAATCAGCAATCTTTATAAAAACAGCGGCACAAACTGTTACTCGTGATTAGTTAGATATTATTTTTTACACATGCTTAGAATACTAAGCAACAGTGTTTACACTCTATTATAAGCTTAGGGCATCTATTTCCTGATTGGACGGCAAATACACCTTGCATGTCAATCGTTCAGACAGAGCTTCATGTTTGTAAAGGGGTCTCTCAGCGACAGGAGGAGCAGGTCGGTATTTGGGTTGTTGATTTTCAAAATGTATACTCTCAAATCTTAACTACTATAGCGGCTTTAAATTTGTAGTATTAAAGTAGATTCAAGATTCTATTACACAGAGCAATATATCATTTTTACACCTGATTAATTAAATGCATTAACAATTCTGAAACTGTCACACTATTTGAGTCATCATCTGATAGAAGTATTCATTATGTAACAGTTTGTTTGCTCAGCTTGTGACTCAATTTGTTCCAGAAAGGACAGACTGCAGCCAAAAGACAGTCATAATGTCATAATTATAAAAAAAAAAAATTCTAGAAGTCTCAAACAATAAATACAGTAGTAAGATATTTATCTTACACATTACTACTATATTTGTTGTTTGAAGCAATATAATTCCAATGTCTAACTCATGTTGTAAATGTTATTTTCCCATTTCTGTTTCATATGGTTGCACGTAACATGCCATGACTGTCTGTCAGACTTAGCAGAATTTTTTTTTTACCAAGCTGTAGCAAGAAACATTAAATTACATGACCAACACACTGGATAAATGTTGATTAATGATTGTTGAAATCATGAATAAAATCAGATATCCAATTTCTGTAAACCATTTACTCCTGTTGTTTCCTTATGTCAATATAAATTCCTAATTAAAGACAGGGTTAGTTTTTCGCTAACACTTGCTAACTTTCATAAAAACAATATCTCTCCGCCTCACACATTGTGTAGCAAAGTACTTAATACAAGTACATAGTACTATGGCTTTGTTATTGTGAGCGTTGTGAGCCACTTAGTTTATGTTCCTATCTACAGAGCCATGGCTGGGTAGAAGTACCAGAGTTTTCAAAACGCACACAGAACGTTAAGATAGCGAAATGTGAAGAGATATTTGGTGAATTTGACAAAAAAGTGTATTAACTTACAATTATCTTGCAATAGCTGACTGTACCTTTAAGCAGTTTAAGAAAAATTCAATTCTGCTTCATCATCACATAAAATATTGTGTTTCTGTAGGCAAATAATATAAATCAATTTGAGATTAACCAAGTTAAATAAACAAAGAAATTAAGATGTATGAAAAATATATTTTGCATATTTTTTGATAAAGTAATTTTTAGCCCTAGCTAGTGGCATTTCTATTTCCATTCTGGCCTGTTGTGCCGCAATGTGGGATTTGTTTACTTGGAAGATTCATTCACATGAAGCCCTGGCAGGTTGGCAGTGAAATGGAGCTCTATTGGCAATCTGTCATTGGAAGGTGTCTGTGTACCGTGTGTTTGTGTGTACTGTGGAGGGGAAGAGGAGAGGGCACTCACAAGAATGATGATCTCCGTACACTGGGAGTAGTTCCCTCTCGGAGACCACGTCCCATTATAGAGACACTCTCTGAACACACTGTCTGGACAAAGGTACAGGGAGAAACCAATGTGAATTATTCATCTCACCATCTTTAGAGAAGTGGAGCTTAGGAGGAGAGGACAGATGTGGAGAAAACAGCAGAGGAGAGAGGAGGGCAACAGGAAAGGGTTGGAAAAGGAACCGAGGAGTAGTGACGGGAGAAGGATAGAGAGTCAGAGAGACCAGTGACGTAGGAAATCACCAAAATATCGGTACAGTCTATTTGCAGAAACCTATCATTCCTGCTAGCCTGTTCAGCACACTCACTGTGCACCAGCAGGTCTGCAGCAGAGATCAATACAGCTCCATGTATTAGCTGACCTGCTATCTAATTAGCCAGCTAGATCAATAAGTCAATCAATATGCACCAACTGGCTGGCTAGCAGCTAGCCTATTTAAGGTATCTTCTTAATGAGACCTTATTGTGTGTTTTTGACGTGTGTGTGTGTGTGTGTGTGTTTTGAGTTTTTATGATTGTGTGTGTGTGTGTGTGTGTGTGTGTGATGTGTGCATGTGAGGGTGTGTGACTATTCAGATTAATTAGAGCTTTTACTCGTTCATGTGACGCATCAGTGTGAACCAGCTGGACAACACATAGGAGCAGGCACAGGCACACATATTGAACATAGGGGGTTAAATTAATACTTTACCCAAAATTATAATTGTATGAATTAGCCACCTCTCAGGAATGCTGGAAGAAAATGTGTATTCTCATCCCATCAAAGTGAAGGTAGTGCTTACACTTTTCTGACACATTAAAAGTAATAAATCAGAAATTTAAATACTGAAGAAAAAAAAAAAATCCTTGGTGGAGTTTTAAAAAGAGAAAATTACTCTTAATTTGATAGCGACTTTACATAAGCGATGAAGATGTCAATGATTCTTCAAGTGATTCATGATTTTGGCAGGTGGTTTTGATTTTAGCTGGTTGCTATGGCAATGATGCTGATTATCGTAGCAATACATGAATTACCATGGCAGCAAGAGATGCAGTTCAGTTACAATTAAATGTCACTGGTGTCATGTGACATGAATGGTATGTGCGTGTGTGTATAAGTGACAGAATATATGCACATATATGCACAAAAAAACGTGACAACATCTTGGTGCCACAATGAAATTGTTTCCCTGCCGAAATAATGCAGTGTTCGCCTGTGTATCTCAATACTGCACTGCACACACCCAGCTAAAGTGGATATTTATAGATGTACTGAAGGGGGCCTTTTAAGCTCACTGCAATGTTGACTACCACTGCTAATAATAATCATAATTACTGTAGTAATTACATGTGTATCAATGGGTCCAAGGCTATGATTTAGAAATGTAATGCCTGGTCTTACTGGTTGTGTTGTAGAGGATGCCGTTGAACCTCTCTGGACATGGCCGAGACACCATCTGTCCTGCTGAGCTACGAGGCCAACAGGTTCCAATCATATCAACCGACAGCTCACAGTACAAACCTACAGGCAGAAAAACTGTCAGTCGCATATGCTGACATTGACAGGTTTTCAGTAAAGGTAATACAAGCTAAGTCAACATCTAAACAGGAAATTCAATAAATATTCTATATAAATAGAAGCATCTACAGTAGTGAGTCTGAGGGTCAAAACACAATTTAATTGCACAAAACGAATTGGAGAAAACAACATTTAACTCATACTGGAAAAGCCTATTGACACATCGTTTTCAAGTTAAATGCATTTTCATTCTATTTGTGAATATTAGATATGTCAAGTCAAGTTTCTTAAGTGTCTCAAAGGGCTTTACAATCCAAATTTCACATGAACCATGGACAACACCCCCTTAACCTGCTCCTCTCCCCTGGCAAGGAAAAGCATCCATAAAAAACACATGGGAGGGCTTTTAAAAATGTAACAAACATCACATGTAGCCTAATATCCATTGGTTACTGGTAGAATTTTATATTTGTGAAATGTGTGAAATCTGAATTGTTGTGTTTTGACACTGTGACAGAGTCACTGTAAGAAACACAAGAACATATTAACACATTTAAAAGTTTTCTTTAAGAACATTTGCCTACACTTATTTCCTGCATAAACATAAACAGGGTTAGCATGTATAATTATGTGCTCCACAGGGAAAAGCATGCCAAATTCACATGGTCTAAATATAATAAGTGATATCACAATGGTCAACTGTGATTATTATGCATCGCTGATTGATGATGATGTCTGTTGTCTCAATCTAAATTACATTAGGTTAGACATATCCAGTTGGAAATAGTGATGAATTTACAGAACAGCCTATGGTTGTAAAGCCAATGGTCTTTCAGTTTATCAATCAACTTTGTCAAACAATTTTTGCATTTTTGTTGAATACAATGTATAACTTGGAATTGGCTTGTGTGTCATATAGGCTATGTGAAAGTAATAAATAAGAAATGTAAGTACTGAAATCAAATTAAAATAAATTCCCTGTGTGAGTTTTTAAAGAGAAAATCACACTCTTAATTTGATATCGACTTTACATTGGCGATAAAGTTGTCAATGATGATTCAAGAAAAGAGAAGTTCTCAGGTTAATGTGCTTGATGTGTAATTGATAATTACAGATACAAGTGAAGTGGGTTAAGGACTATCAAGTACACGTGGGCATGAACAAGGAACAGAACTCACTACAGCCTGCCGTGAATGAAAGCTTGACAGTGATTCCAACACCTTACAACAGCCTGCATCCAGTCCCGACAGATACATTATGAACTATTACTTAACAAAAAAAATGTCTGTAAAAAACAACAAAACAACAAAAGAGCTCTCATATGGGAACTGGCTCTCTCATTCACTTAAAGGGGCTGGCGAGTTTGCAAACAATCCATCAGATCTAAATCAAACAAAAAAGCCTCATTCAATAAGTCAATCAGCTCTGACAGTTTCCTCCACTCACAACTGCGGCTTTATTTTACATTTACATTGACAGCATTTAGCAGACACTTAGTCAAACCAACTTAAAATCAGTACATTTGTCAATATATAGTAGAACATGTCATACACCAGTTGTCAATCAACAATTATTCTGTTAGCAAAATGACAGCATGTTATCAGGGCTAACTTAATTATACATTTTACAAATTTACAACATACATTATCTGTTAAACAATATCTAATAACATACAATTTCCCAGAAAGAAAGTGCTACATTTTATAAGAGCTTAACAAAGACGGCAGAAAATGTTGTATAAATAAAAAAAAAAAACATTTTAGAAGTAGTGGAAGTGAAAGATAGAGCTTTTGTTAATGGAAATCCTATTAATACACTGTAAGGAATATTGAGATCAGTGGTGATGTGTGAACATCAGTTTATGTCCAGCAATCTTTAAATGTATTTTGTATCTTCTTTTTAGTTACCTGGGGGTCACTATTTATATTTTTATATTAATTCATGTGTTGTCACAACATAAAGGTTACAGGCTATAATGTACAGCATCACTTTATAGGGATTTATAACCTTTTGAACACATGAACTTCCAGGACTCCGGATGAAAACTTCATAATAGTTTAAGTGTAACTGCACTCTAAAATTTGTTTTTTTGAGCTGTAAACAAAATAATATGATTGATATCAATGCTGGGGATATTGACAAAATTCACGTTTTTATAAAAATCCGCATTTTATGGGCTATAAACAGAACTACATGTCTTCAAAATCACACCAGGACCTGGCTGATTTTCACAGTACACTTAGTACTGAAGGAATTTTATTTAATTATTCAACAATTATAGTTATTGCCTTCAGCAGTAATATTAATTTACCTTAATTTAAACTTAATTTACCACTTCAACTGAATTTCCTGTGCTCTATGCATCTTGCCCAAAATGTCCCACTTGGCCACAAACAAAAGACATGTATATGTACATATATTGCCCATTTCAACCACAACCAGCAGTTGTCCTGTAGAGACTGGCTGGCAGCATATGGCTGTGTCATTGTATTCCCCGATACCCAGCTGTCTGCAGCTTAAACAGCGAAAGCCTGCACCCTCATTGGACACAACCAAATGAACATTACCTATTGGGGTGGCCCTCATTCTTTCCCCTTGTTATCTTTATTACATTAGTACATATTCCTGTAACTTACTATGAAACAGACTCCTTTGTTTACCCAGAGATGTGTGGTGGAACTTTGTGAAACCACACAGTTTGGTTTTTTTCTCCTACTCCAATACTTTTTTTGAACTCAGAAACAGTTAGTTTTTGGTTATTTACCTCGTGGGTAGTGCATACTGTCACACAACAGCTTTCAGGAAGGTATACATTTTTTGTAGAAGACAGATATTACATTAGCTTAGTCACTCAATGCAAAGTCAATAGATCGCTGATAACCGTTTCCTCCCTGGTGGGCGTGGTTTCAATGTTTTATATTAATACAAATAATAATAATTACTGTATAATTGGCTTTATATTATATTATGGTTTCCTTTTATTTAAGGGGCTGGGGTACTCTCCAGCCAAAATATTTTACATTAGGGAATGGGGATTTAAACTGGGTCTTTAACAAGGATGAAGAAATTAATGTTGTTATTAATAATGTAGTTGAACTACATGTTCAAAATGAGCACTGCGGAGCCTATTTCTCATGGTCATCTCATTCATGAAAATGTAATGTAGTAAAAGTCTGCAGTTTTAGAAATTGCAAGGTTGTGCTCAGACATAACTATATTGCCAAAAGTATTGGGACACCCCTCAGAATAATTGAATTCAGGTGTTTTAATCGCGTCCATGGCCACAGGTGTATAAAATCTAGCACCTAGGCATGCAGACTGCTTCTACAAACATTTGTGAAAGAATGGGATGCTCTCAGGAGCTCACTGGAGTCCAGCCTGGTACTGTGATAGGTTGCCACCTGTGCAATAAGTCCATTTGTGAAATTTCCTCACTACTAAATATTCCACGGTCAACTGTTAGCGGTATTATAACAAAGTGAAATTGAATGGGAACAACAGAAAAAAAAAAAATCACATAGCGGGGTCAGCGCATGCTGACCACACGCTGAAGTTGCCATCTTTCTGCAGTCAATAGCTACAGATCTCCAAACATTGTGTGGCCTTTGAATTAGCTCAAGAACAGTGCGTAAAGAGTTTCAGGGAATGGGTTTCCATGACCGAGCAGCTGCATCCAAGCCTTACATCACCAAGTGCAATGCAAAGCCTTGGGTGCAGTGGTGTAAAGCATGCCGCATGCCGCAACACTAGAGCAGTCTGGGTTTCCAGGAGAACGGTACTTGCCTGACTGCATTGTGCAAAGTGTCAAGTTTGAGGGAGCGATTATGGTGTGTTTGCTTTTCAGGGTTTGTTAATGCTTCAGCATACCGAGACATTTTGGACAATTTTATGCACCCAACTTTGTGAAAACTGTTTGGGGATGGTCCCTTCCTGTTTCAACATATATGTGCACCAGTGAAAAAAGCACGGTCCATAAAGACATGAATAAGTGAGTTTGGTGTGAAGGAACTTGAATGGCCTGCTCAGAGTCCTGACCTCAACCAGATAGAACACCTTTGGGATGAATTTGAGTGGAGACTGCTATCCAGGCCTTCTCGTCCAACATCTGTGCCTGACCTTACAAATGCGCTTCTAAACGAATGGTCAAAAATTCCCATTAATATACTCCTTAACCTTGTGGACAGCCTTCCCAGAAGAGTTAAAGCTGCAAAGGGTGGGCCAACTTCATATTAAACCATATGAATTAGGAATTGGATGTTATTAACCTTTATGTGCATGTAAAAGCAGGCGTCACAAAACATTTGGCAACATAGTGTAATTTCAACAGATTGAAGACATCCTCAATAAGGGTAGTAATTTAACAATCTTCCCAACAGATGTCCAGTTAATTTTGGTCAGCTGTCTGCATATATCTCTGAGCTGCATATAGGCTGGTGACAGAGAATAAATAGGTGGACCATCAGCAGCCCAGGGACTATGTGATGGGCTTACTATGTGGTTGTTCCATGCACTTCATGAAGCTCCT
Organism: Forbesichthys agassizii; assembly: GCA_026546735.1. Lineage (NCBI taxonomy): Eukaryota > Metazoa > Chordata > Actinopteri > Percopsiformes > Amblyopsidae > Forbesichthys > Forbesichthys agassizii. Next base: position 5,389,031 of record JAODLL010000024.1, on the reverse strand, counting down.
CCTACATAAAGTGTCAAGATTCTTTTACATAAAGTACATAGTGTAAAGGGGTTGTAAAAGCATATAGATTAAAGTATGGATGTAGAATATGCTTATATCCATTAGAATATCCATTTCTTTGAAATGTAATCTAGAGTATGTAAATGTAATCTAGTGATATTATGTTTAAACCCATCATTACCTCCAGCCTTTTCCTCATTTACTTTTCTTGAGTAGCATTCTGTGCAAGTATGTATTCTCCATTATTTTCCATACATTTTCCATTTTCCGTACTGTTATGGACATAGTGTTTGTCAGGTGATGCAGGTATTTACTTTTCACTGTGTGTGGTGTTTTTAATGTAATGTTTCATTCTGCAGGAGATATGAGGCATTCTGCAGTTTGTGTGTGCGATTCATGGATTTGTGTGAAATGTTATTAAAAAGGGAGAATAGTTTTGAAAAATGCGTGTTAGCGGTTGACAAAAAACTAAATGCAGGTGGAATCAAACTAGCGCTGCAATAAACAAAAACTAGTGTTCGTAATGGCTCATTCTTACAGTATGGTATCCAAATCGAATCCTATATTGAGAACTTTTAAACATGTAAAATGGAGACAAACATGAAACTTAGAGATTGTTAATAATTACAATTATAGTCTAAAAAGATGGATGGCAAAAAAACATTTTTACGACCCTTCCCGTCAAAATGACAGACAACAAGAATGTCTAACGCAACGATCGGCTTAATATGAAGTCAGAATTACAAGATGAAATGTTGCGAGAAATAGTCGAAATTCACTGAAATATAATCATAGTTGTGTGAAATAAAGGCACAATTGCCAGAAATAAAGTTGGAATTCCGACTCTGCGACTACTGCATGGCTTCCATAGATTGATGCACTGTTCTGACTCCACTACATGCCTTCCCTAATTTCACTGTTTGAGACTTAAAACAGAGAGAAAAACAGGCAGGAAAAACCTACTAAATTCAAAGCTAGCTAGACTGAGTAAGATCTGATGTTGGTGTTAGTGTTAGATAAACGAGGATACTAACCAGAGGAGTTACTGATGGTGAATGTCTGATTCCATAAAGCCAGTGTCCATGCTGGGGTAGAGAAAATGATTAATACATGCACACACCAACAAATACAATAACTAATATATTGATCACATACACCTATAGGTACCTGTTATATTGGAGGACGGCAGCTGTAAAGCTTGATCACAAGTGAACTGAGTTGCTGAGCCTGAGTGAGTCAGCATCAGGCATATAAACCGCATCTAAAGAGAGATCACAATAACCACATGTGCATACAGTATATTATATAGAAGTAAAGAATAAGATAAGTGTCATTGTACTGAGATCCATACAACAAAATTGGAGGTTTTCCAACATAAGGTGCATTTACAAGGATATACCCCACGCCCCATTTCAGACTTTAGTGTTGCCAAATTGGTAAGTTTCTCACTTGATTTTTTTGTGCAACTTTTTAGACCCTCTGTAACTTCTAATATGACTAGCAACATTTTTAAAATTCTTCAGACCACAAGTCCAGGCTCTTGTGTCAACAGCGTTGGGATCTCTCCTTCTCCACTGTCTGCAGTTGCATGTTTAGCATGTCAGACAGGAGAAGGTTGCTTGCCGCATGAGTGAGTTTCTATGGTTTCTATGCTTGACACTCACTGTGAAACACTCTTCGCCAGCACCAGTCAGCCCCATGATCTACTTTGAATACCGGAAGAGCAGTTGCGAGATCGTTCACATTGTTTACGTTAAGTATCTTTTAAATGGTCGGATTGTAGCGAGAAACGCCTGAAATATAGCCGGATGTAGTAGAGTAAAACTAAAAGAAAATATTCACAAATATACTTGCCTACAATAGTAGAACACTTTTTTTTTGCCCTGGAAGCGCCCACAACCTAATTTTCACAGCGCTTCCAGAGCGTTTCACTCAAGCGCTTATTGTTGCTAAGTTACAAAAAACGTTGTCTAGTATTTCTGTATGGGGGTAGATTTCTATCAATATTATTCAAGCGCAAAATTATAATCCACACGTATTTTTACCATCCACAAGCA
>JAODLL010000024.1:5321291-5348226 GCA_026546735.1 Forbesichthys agassizii | reverse complement strand
GGACTAGGTGGAGAGATTATATCTCCACATTGGCCTGGGAACGCCTCGGGATCCCCCAGTCAGAGCTTGCTAATGTGTCTCGGGAAGGAGAAGTTTGGGGTCCCCTGCTGGGGCTGCTGCGCCCGCGACCGGACTATGGATAAGTGGATGAGGATGGATGGACTATTAAATGGTTTTTATTTTATGTTACAGACCCTTTTAAAGTTTTAATTAACAAGGGAGTTACAGACAACATCCAATTTATAAGCAACCATCCATTTGCTCCATGCAGTGTCATAACATACCTTTTGAATGCCGTCTGGAATGTAGTATTTTATAACGATTGTTCCATAATTCTCATATCCGGGAAGAGAAGACTCCCTGTAGGTTACATCCATCCTCCCTCCATCAGGTTGTGTTCCCTTTAAAGTGCCGTAGAGCACGCCACAGGTAGGACAAGCAGGTTTGAGCTCAAAAGCCCTATTGATGCAGTCCTTGCAAAAGGAGTGTTTGCATGGCAAAGTCTTTATGTCTGTCTTTAGATCATCTAGACAAATCGCACACTGCTCGTCTTCATCAGGCTGGTTTCTGTGAGTAGGCGACATACTTCTGTTTGTGGTGTGAGTCGGACTTCTGCGTCGTGGACTTTGAGTCTCTGTTGGTCTTGAGGTGTTATGCTTAATGTAATATTCCAATGATGCAATTTCAGTAAAAAGTCCAGTCACTGTAGCTTCAGGTTTACCGTGACTGGCTTTAATAAGTAGCTTTGGAAAACTTGCCTGCAAAGCTTGGGAGTTGACTGGATCAATGGTGACAGACTTTACTTGCATGTCTGAAGCCATCCTCTGGTAGAACGTGATGAATCTTTCTCTGACAAATCTAACATGAACTGGTTTGATGTTGTTATATTTGAATGTCACCATTATATTTCCACTGTGTTTGCAGGGCGCTGTTCCTTTGCTAGGTTGTGTCTCAATCGTGACATTACTTCCTTGAATTCTTTGGAGTTCCTTTGAATGTGTTTTCTCAATGTAGGCCATAACATCACCAGCTACCTCGACAGGTTTGATTGTGACTGAAAAGTCCTTGTATTGGTGATTTGGGCTGTTATACATGGTACCAGTGGAGATAAGATTTAAAGTTGACAACTTCATGAAAGCATCTTCCATTTCCTCATAAGACCCTTCCACTTGGAAATGTGATTCCACTTCCTTCATACTGTAGCCTTTGAGAATTGACATCACTTGCCTTGTGTCTTTATAATCATGTTTACTGACAGTGATGGAAACATCTGTGATGAGCTACAAAACAATAACACAATAATTATTGTACATTTCAAACATTAGAACAATGTTTGCCAAACATGTAGATGGATTATACGGTAATTCAAGAGGCTATAAGAAGCCTCCAGTACTATACTCTTAATATTCTTATAGCCTCTTGAATTACAACAGTAGCCATAGTCTGTTAAAAGACGGGGAGATTGGGAATAAAACATATTACAGTATAAAGCAGCCTATAGCCTATACACCGTATACGCTAGGCTACATACATATATTATGCTGCTTGACCAATCGACTTCAGGATGTTAAACCATATGTAGAGAATATTATCCATCATGTTCCATAAGGCTTGTTTTTGAAATATATGTATATACTGTATATTTTGCTTTTGTACGTTTTATAATAAGATATTAGTCTATACATATTTATAGACTAACAAATTGACATCAGGATGTCAAACTAATTGTTTAACAGAGACTATTATCACCTCATGTAATAATTGTTTTTGAAATACATTTAGCAAAAAATAAGTCAATTATGCGGGTCGCACATAACGAGGTATAAAGTATAGGCATATATATATATTGGTCGTTACGCTGCGGATGGATTGACATCCTTCGGTAAATTGGGACCATACCCGTACCCTATAAAATAGGCATAGGCTAGCTTTCTCCTTGTAATATCCAAAACATAGATTTAAAAAACAAGCCTTGTGTGGCACACTTGATCAATTCCAATGAAAACGATACACGTGCAATGTCCTTGCTACCTGTAGCCTAGGATACAGTCCGCTGGTAATCCACAACTTATCATAGCGGTGTTGAAGCCTACCTTCTTTTAGCAATAATCGTTTTGATAGCTTACCTCCGTGTGCTTTGCAGCCATAGCCTACTGCAGTAATCAAACTCAAACAAAGTATTCCGTAGCGAACAGACCTTGCTTCTTTTTACTTTTACTGTAATTAAGTTGGTCTAAGAATGCCTATGAATGCATGTAACATGTTGGAGCTAATGTACACCGCCAAAACAGTTGCTAAATAAATAGGCTATAAAGGTTGGTTTCAGTTTCAGGGGGTTTCCACCACTGCGCAGAAGCCAAGCAGAGCAACTCATGCTATGCGATTTACTGACCGTCAGAGGGCAGTAGAACACTGTCAGTAAATATTAGGCTACATTTAGCGTGAACTTCATATGTGGCTGCATTTCTTTCATTTAGTCCACCTTTTGGAAGACCACTTCGCCACGTACTATGCTGCCTGCTGCTATACGGTACCATTTTATAATAAAACCAATCCTTACTTTTCAAATAATAGTCTACTTTAGGCTAGCCTATATCAACATGAGCTCTTCATGGCATGCACATCTCTAGGCTTGTATAGGTTTTTGCTATTTGCTTGGGCTTTTTAAATAAATGTGATCGTGCATTTTTTCCAGCTTTATTTGGATGAGATATTGACAGCCCAATCAAATACTTTCTTTTAGCGTGTAGGCTACATATGGTATTTATCTGCATAGTCTGTTTACTTAGCTTGCCACTGCCAGACATATCGGCGGTGTAGGAAATAATGTAGGCTATTTTTAGAAATCGTGACAGTTCTCAGTTTTAGCCCTAATGATATGGTGCACCCAGCAACTTGAAATTAATTATAGGCTACGGTAGGCTTGGCTACTCACTGAGAGAGCCGTTGAATTGGTGTTGCATTTAACGAATAGGCACCTGCAACGGGACACACTGAAGACTGAAATGAAGTCCCTCGTGAGAAGCAGCGCACAAAGATTTTGGGGGATATTTACCTAAATTGAAGAGACCAGGCCAAATGGATCACAGTATGTACGGATTGGGGGCTGCTTCGTATTGGCGGCAATTATAACTTTGGTTGGGAACTACCCAAAGACTAACCATAGGCTAATATCTTATTGCCACAGATTCATTTAATTTAACTTTGTGCCTTGCTTTGCTGCCTGCCCGTGATTATAGCCACGCTTTATTTTCAAAATTGCTGTGCGGAGTTTGCTTTTTGTTTTAACATTAGCTATAGTCCAAGGCTATACAGAATTCGAATTACATATTGGGTGGCTTTGGATTTTTTCTTTTCCCTTTTAACAGCATATGCCAATTTTAAATAATTTGTGTTTTCATACAGTAGCCTAACGGCCATGAACAACTCGAATATTCAAATTAATGTATTCAATGCTATCTTAAAATTCCAAGTGTTACCCATTTATATATTGTAAGTTAATGTGGGGGCTAATAATATTTCGAAGTTGAAATAGGCTAAGCTAATTTTATTTATTAATGTATTTATTTCATTAATTCATTAAACGGTTGCTTGTGCTTTCAAGGTGCAGGGTAAATCAAATAAATATGGAAAGTATGATTTCCCTGACAGATGTACAGCAGACACATTTTTACATTTTGATGTATGATAGACTTGGGAATTGTGTAGCTTTATGAACCATGCAGTTCCTGATTATGATAAACTCACAAGAGGCAACTCGTGTGGATTTAACAGCAGTGAAAAGTATTAGGCTGTTTGGATCAGAGATCAGAGTAAAACAGATTTAGACATCTGTCAAATGCAGCCAATATATTTTACATTAGTAACATTGAACCATGCAAGGCTGAGTAGGCTATAAGGATTAAGTAGGCTATACAATTCATAATCTGCTCAACCCACATGCTTGAAACCACCGAGGTTAGCAAATATTAATATTAAGGGAATAGTAACGTATACATGCATAGCCTACTAATAATACAATAATTAAAATAAACTTATGACAAGCTCTACAATATATATATATATAATATGTGACTTAATATATATATATATTATTTATTATTATTGTGACTTAATATATATATATATATATATATATATTAAGTCACAATAATAATAAATTGACAACAAGCTATAGGAGGATAGAAGTGAGTAGCTGTAGATTTACACTTACAAGATGATCTTGGCTCATTATTCAGAATATCAGAATTTTGCTATATTTTGGACGAAATAATTGAATGGTAGCCTAATTGATCGATTAATAAATAATTGTATGCCTATTAATTTTAAAATGTATTTAAACATATAGGCTATACCTGCACAAACAATCATAGTGTGTATTTTGTTATGCATTAGTCGGTCTATAATGGTAAGACCTATAGGCTCTAAGAAACATATGTTACCTATAGTCGCATGTTGCGGTTTTTCTAAGCGGGGCGCCAGGATGTTATTGCTGCCAAACAATGGTTTTCCTGAAACCACAAGTCACCAGACTTCAGCATGCTGGCGCTTGATGTCACGGTGCGTCTATCCACGTTGGTCTTTCAGACATTTCATTGTTGCTTCTTTTCTGCTCTTTAGTTGCCGTGTGTTCACTGATGTTGCACTAGTTGATTATAGTCTTGGTATGCTCAGATGCTGTAGACCTGGCTACCTCGAGGTTTACATTTAGTCCATTTAGAAAGTTTAAGGCAAATAAGAACACATTTTTTTTAATTCGTTTTTATTTTAAATAAATGTAATTAGTACACAACTTGTTATAGGCCTACCTAAAATGTAGTATTATGTGGTTATTAAAACAACAATTTATTTATTTATGTTTTTTTTATTTATTATTAACTTAACAGTGTTTGCTGGCTCAACAGCCATTGGGGCAGGAGTGTTGCTGGCTCTCTCACTGATTCTGATAATTAATTAACAAATCTTCATAGAATGCTAATTGATGTTGTATGGATGTTTGTTTATGAATCACATGTTCATCTCTTTCTAACTTCATGCCATTCTCTACTAAACCTGATAGGTCTGTTATGGCAAATGAAAAGGTGGGTTATTTGCTTGATATGCACTATACGGCTTGATATTTAGTCAATGATGTGAAATTTCTAATATGCACTCCTGAAATAATGCACTTTGCACTGCAAAATAACAAGGTTGTCTTTCTGGAAACTTATGCGGAAATGTTTTGTGATGCTTTTACTGTATATTCTCTTGTTAGGACTGCAACAACTGGCCTGCAATTAAATGTGAAGTCCAAAACAAAACCAAAAATATTTTTGTAGTTTTTGCATCATTCCATCTAACCCCTTCTTTTAGATGGGCTAGCATTTCAAAAATAACACTTTAACAACACTTAATTCATATTTTACTGGAGCAGGTTGCATATATTGCTTGATATACTTTGGTTCCATTCATGTGTATTTATACACTATTCCACTATTTACATGTTGACTAAATACAACAACAGGAAACAGTATACAGATTGTATAAGCATTAACTGTACACATATTCCTGTCCAGCCAATAAAACACACAGTATACATTGTACGGGTATACTGATAGGCCTTTACTGCACGCCTGCTATATTTAACTTTTGCTATTACAGGTTTCAGGATGTAGTCGAGTTGCATCATGACATTTCATATTGGATGATTTCAATGGGATCTTTGACCAATTTAGCAAGATTGCATAAAAAACAACAGAAAAAATAAAAACAAGGAAAATGGCCTGCGTCTTGTTGAAAATATCAGTCATGAAAATGTCAGTATTTGGACTTGTTTATACATCTCCAGTACTGCTATTATTCACTACATTTTCTTATTGTTAAGCTCTTAATAATAATTGGGATAGAAGCTTGAACTGAATGGGGGTTGGGTTATACAGTGTGTATGTGTGTTTGTGTAGGGGGGATAGGAGTGGGGGTATTGAACCCATTTTATTGATTATAGCACTGCAAGTTTGTCACTGCTAGGGCTGTACTATGGCAAAGACAGTCATGTTGTCATGGTAATTAGTAAACAATATAATGAATGCTAGTTAAAGGCTACAAGTGTGTGGCATGACATAAATAAACAGCCTGCGTCCTCATCTAACACCGCCTCTGCTTCAGGCTGGCTTGTCATTCTTAATATTGTGTTAGGCGGATTCTAATGTGTTAATGATCATTCATTATTCCATCAAAACAAACAAGTCACACACACGAGCAGGTACAACAGCTGGCCTGAGCTCAATTGTTTTTCTGCTAAATTGGATGATTTGTGGTTTATATAGCACCACAAAGCGTTACAGTAGCCAACAATGCTCATATGTATACAGTCTATTTTAATTTAATTTTTTGAATCTATTCATATAATTAAGTACAAATTACCATTGAAAACCAATGGTTTCATAATAAAAGTGTCAAATACAGTACAATAATGTAGTTACAGTACACATGTAGAAACCCGTCATTTGAAAGCATGACTGAGATCTGTACTGCCTCTAGTAGCTTTTCAAACAGAGTCATGTTCAGATCAAACAGTTGGACAAGAGACACAATAAGCACTAGCATGTGATTCATGGGAACAAGTGATCTTGTAGGGTTGGCCTTTCAAGATATTCACTTGGGCTTTGGAAGAAAGCGACGTTTGGAACAGAGCAGCATTTGGAATGGCTCCCCTGGTGGTCCAGGCTACATGAACTCATCCCTTTCAAATGGAAACATCAAATGTGCTATTGTCTGTTTTGAAGTGTATATGCAGTACTCAATCAAATGCGTGGGAATAGAGTATATCACATGATGATTGTGTACTTACATTTGAACTTTCATTACATGCTTTAATTATAGAACTACAAATCATTGATTAGGAAACATATTGAATTTAGTTTCACTCATTTAAAGTTTATAATGGCACAGTAATAATGCCTGATGGGTAAGTCTTCACCTTTGCTAAAACAATATTTAAAATATGGGCACAAGTCAAATTTGTGCACCTCTCTTGTTGGACCCCAAATATAATGTTAGTGTGTGGCATGGTATCTCAGTTATGCTGTATCATATCTAAAAATGTATCAGTTACTCGCAAATCTTTATTATTTCCTCAATGAATTGCCCAAACCCAAGTACAAATAATAACTGACCATGAAAGCATTTTTTGTTTTCAAACCAGCTCGTTCATCTTTCTGGCTAATGCTAGTTTTGACACTAAACAGACATCTCATCACTCACAACACCATTTCCTCCAGTCTAAAGAGAAGACATTTTTCAATACCACTAAGCCGTGGCTCTAGGAAACTTGAAGCCATCGCTTAAAGGTGGCAAAATGACAGGCTGACAGATGCTGTGTTTAGACCAACCGCATATGCACAGATACGCAGGTTTCCTTAAGAAGCAAGAGATACAGTTATTAATGGACTTTTGTCAGGAGACTGCTTCAGCATAGGGTTTTTACCCGACAGAGAAGATAGTCACCATGGAAACTAGCATAAATTACATCTCTCAAATGAGTAATGGGGAGTAAGACTGCAGTCTCTTCTCTGCTTCCCTCTAAAAGGTACCACATGAATGATGGTCAAACAAGGGAAGTAACTTTTCAGGACACTTTTGACATTTTGGCCTTGGATGGTGTATAAAGTTGCCAAGAGTGACAAATTGAGACAACAGACAGTGAGAGGCCTTAAACAAAGCCTAACCTGGCACCCTACTCCTTTCTCATTTCTCATCTCAGCAAACTGCAACAAACGCTGTTTGAGCTCAAGAGCCCTTCAAAACTCCAGCAGATAAAATAGGAAGTTTTGAGAACAGTGTAAATACAGCTCATTATCATAACACTGGCTTCTTTCTTTCTCTGTAAAGGGCACATATTGTTTCTGTGAGAGATGTTAACAGGGTTTACATTGGCCCTGTCATCAGTTAATCACCCCCTTGTATGCTATGGAAACACAGAAAGATGTGTGTTTGGAAGTGTACATTTTCAAATGTGTTTTTACAATGTCAACACTGCATGGGTCATGTAGGAAATCCTCACGTCATCTATCCACATGTGAAATAATTAAACCCAATTAAAATATATTACAGTTTCTTCAATGTCTTCCATGGTAGATGCATGTATTTGTACATATTTATCAATTTATTACATAGCAATAATGTCATTTCTTAAATGGACACAGTGTGAGATTGTCCATTAAATTATAATTATATGAACTATATTAAGTACAATTATAATAATTTCCCAATGATTCCTGTGAATTGCTAAGAATAAATGTATTTTATCCAACTTGTATATATCGTACCATAACAACTCCTGTTTTTAAATATACAGTATAGTGCCTAGTATGGCTGGCTATTCAGAAACTTATGTTGGGCCAGGTGTGTGTGTGTGCGTGTGTGTGTGAGAGAGAGAGAGAGAGAGAGAGAGAGAGAGAGAGAGAGAGAGAGAGAGAGAGAGAGAGAGAGAGAGGGGGAATGTGAATATAAGTGTACTACATGTGATCCTGCCTATCAAGGTTATTTTTACCATAGCATCTTACCTTGTTACGAAACTGTTACATAATACTCACTGGAAGTAAGGTAAAGCAAAAGCAGTTTACTTACTTGGTTTAAATACTAAAATGCAGTGGTTTTATATGTACCTATACTAAAGCAGCAAATCATATTCTATGACTCCAGCTTGAAACTTAAATTCAGTAACCTGTAACAATTGAATTGACCACTTCAACATGTAACCTAATATATTTCAGAATTATTGTGACGTAAATCTGGATAACAAAATATACTGTTTTATGAATGTTACATTTTACACAAAGTCAATGTGAAAATGACATTACTAATTAAGACAATGCTAAAATATATCTTAAATACATGAATTGCCCTATTGGTACCTACTATTCAACAGCAAGATTTACAAATTTGTAATGGGATGGAACTTTCCATGTTTACATAAAAATCAGGAAACCCTATTAGGAGGAGAAGCTATAGCTAGCTATATGGCTATATGGCCAGCCACACACCACCTTCTAAGTGGTCATGCTGAGCTGGAGATGCTAGTGTAAGAGTCTATGCTATTGTACTGTATATGCATAGTGAGGCTTTTTCTGTGGTTCATGGAGCTCACTCCTTACTGCAGACAAAGCATTACCACAGAGTGGGTCATCGTCTTTGGCTCATTCAGCCACTGATAGGGGAATAGAGGCAGGGCCTGCAGCAAATGTAGGCGCTCCAGGTTTTAAATGAATAAAAAGTAAAAAGGGTATATGTGCCACCAGGGCTGGGATGAATCAAACCTTTTATTCCAAACCATTAGCAACCTTCCGACACATACTGTAGTATAATAAAAATACACATTTATTTTGGTCAAAATGGAATGAAAACAGCACTTCAAAACTCTTGGAGATTGAAGTAGCAATTTGAAGGTTTCATTTTTTGCTCTTTCATTGGATTGGCGAGGTGTTGGTCATGAGGAGACCTATTCACAAAGCCTGCCACTGTCCATTCACAAAGATGATTCTTTAATGAAGAGATATGATTTCTTCTTATAATGCCTGGTGTGTGTGTGTGTGTGTGTGTGTGTGTGTGTGTGTGTGTATGTATGTGTGTGTGCACGCCGGGGTTGTATGTGTGTGAGTGTGTGTGCGCATACATGCATCCATCCGTGTGTATCGCTGTGGCAGGGTGTCAAAGCCACGTGCAAATTAAAGCTCCAGGGCAACATTTAGACATTACTCAGCTACTTTCTCTTATCATGATTTCATTTTAAGCACATTCTCAAAAAGCAAACGCTCAAAGTAAAAAACACAAGGTTTTAATTGCAGTATTTCAGCATTTTATCTATATCTAGAAATCATGGACAAGTAATAGTTTGAAAATATTACAGCTATTTTTCAGTTTAATGCTGAAAACTTTAAAGTATAATCATAGGTTAACCATCTAGAGCAGGGGTGGGATATCCTGGTCCTGGGGGACCCCTGCCCTGCATGTTGTAGATGTCTCTTTGCTCCAACACACCTAATTCAAATGAATTGGTCATTATTAATCTCTGCAGAAGCCTGATAACGACCCATTCATTTGTATCAGGTGTGTTGGAGCAGGGAGAAATATAAAACATGCAGGGCAGCAGCTCTCCAGGACCAGGGACCTTTAGTAATGTGCAAAACATCAACTTATCTGTTCATTCTAACCAGCCGTAAATGTGCGGCAATGGTTCTTATAAAGATGTATGCTCGTACAGTAGTCTTACAGTGTGTCCGTGTGGCAGGCTAATTGAAAAGCGCTAGGCCATGCTGTAGCATTCCGCTGGGTCCTTGTGTTCAGCAGTCATTTCAACAGCACAGGGGCGATGTTAGTTTATGCTCCGTACGCTCCCCATGGCTCTAATTCAACACTTGTATCTAGCGCGGCTGCACCATGAGACTGACGGGACCATGTCCCAGACATGCTGTTGCCCATGGCTGCCTTCCAGCGGCCGGGGCTCACTCAGGGAGAAGGAGTCGTGTAAAACCAGCGCCACCACACGCTAGTCTTCATCAGCCCCGGGCCCCTTCCTGAAACTTTAATGCCGGCACGCAGGGGTACAGTCCGAGGTACAAATGCCCACCCCTTCCAGATGTGCTTAGGGAGTACCACCGGATCACTGACGGCAGGCGTCAGCTAGGAAACATCTTTGCGGGGATTGCTGCTTAAGAAGCCCCCCCCGTGCTCATTTACAGATGTTGCAGTATCTAGGCCATTTAATGAGACAGGAGCATTCTACGCCACCCCAAGCCCTCACAGACCCCCCCCCCCGGACGCACATACACACTTGGCTCGCTTCTGCTCCAGTTGGTGCTCCCCCAGCAGTGGCAGCCCACACTCAATTATTCAACATGTGAAGGCCGACGTCAGCTCTTGGGCTCCTTGAGTCTGAGAGGCGTGTCTGAAATAGCTCCCACACACATGCAGTCTGCGGACACACAAACACACCCCGACATCATCACGGGATGATCAACCATATGCTATTTTGCACCCTCTGCATTAGCTAAAGCATCAAGTTACAATATATAAGAAGAACAAATGTATGTTAATTAATACATGAATTAAGCCAGCTTCACAATATATACAGAGGATTTATTATTGAATTTAGAATAACAACATTTATTTAATTACTGCCTTATTTGTCATGTTAGTATATTTACAACGCAATACAGTATGAGTTATATCGATCTTTCTGATTTCCATACCAGGTGCGAAATATGTTCTGGAACAATGGCTGACTAGAACCCATTATCTTTCAAAACAACATTTGCTTTGGATTTTTAGCTTGTATATGTTCTGTGACTCACTGCGAATGTCACACTTCACTTGCTGTATAATCATTCTTGAACATTGATTGAGTTGATGAGAGCATTTTATCATTTAGTCTATAATAAAATAGTAAATACAAATTATTAGTAATAGTAATCCGTTTGATGCACCATATGGTTTTAGTTATCAGTTCAGTGCAGAATAAATTTCCCACTTACTCAACACAACCACTGCAACTTTTCATCACGTAGACATATTTGTTGTTTGTTTTAAATTGCACTGCCTGTTGGCTTTGCACTATGGAAATTCATAGAGGACTAAATTCAAATGAAAATGCAATCCCAAAATTGCATTTTCATTTTCAAAATATTCCCCGCATTTTAGTAGACACAATTAAAACTTAAATGCAATCCCAAATAACAATTTAATTTTCAAAGACAAACGCGCTCTTCAGCGGACCATATTCAAATGAAATAATGAAATCTGTCAGGCCTCTCATCAAGGCGGGTCTTCGGTTATGACGTCACTTTTTTCTTCTGAAGACCGGACCCCTACCTGATTGAGCAGCGGAGGGCGAGTTTCAGCTCTGAACACCGCGCCATACAAACGTAAATTTTACATGTTTATTGTGTTAGAAATTCCCAGATAACTTCGAAATAGTCGTAAAACTATAACCGTCCGTATTATTGGGCAAATTCTCCTGTAATGATTTGGTCAAATTGACAATTACGTGGATGCTAGCTACTGTAGCTAACAGCGGCATATTATTACCAGGCATAGGCGTTTTATGCAGCAGCTAGCGTTTATGTTTTATACAAGTGTATTAGTGGTCATGGACAGCGCAGCAATAGTTTTGTGTTGATCTTTCTGATCGGATGTGTATGTTATGTTATTTTAATTGATGTCTTGAAGAAATCATGTACCGGTGTTATGTGCCTACTGGTTCCCAAGATAACTGGTTCCCAATCGCGTTCATGTGGTGTGCGCGCTTGTGTTCACTTAACCGCAGCACACATCTGGCATAAGATTCGTCTAAATTACACAAATATTAACAATACGTTTTCATTCTCCACCTACATTAGCAAATATGTTTTATATAAATGAGAACTACATCACAACCCTCTACAACTCCCAGGATGATTAAAAATATTAGTTTTGAAAAGCTAGTTTGTCTGGAGTGGGTCTCGATCACGTGAAATAAAATAAGACATAACTATTACACAACACCTTAACCACTAGGCTAACTATAAAGAGCATTTGGCCAATCTAATATTAATCACTTTGACAATAGACGTCGTAAGATTGTGTTTTGAATTGCCTTATGACAACTGGTTTCAGTGAGGTAGGTGATAATACACAGTCCACGCAGTGATATCATTAGTGTTATAACATTTTCAACGTCATAGGACATCGATTAATATTTAAGTCTCCAATATTTGTTGTCTTATGATAATTTGGTTAGTTTATAGCCTATTAGCACGTAGGTCATCAACCTCCTAACATTTAGTTTTGAGTGTTGATGTTGGTTTCATAGGCTACCCAAGGCTACAGTCCACTCTACTAAGCCATTCATTAATATATTGCCATATACACCTTTGTGTTGAGTTCTTCAGGTTGATATGAATAATTGTAGCCCATGTCTAGGACATGGAAAACAATACTGGGTGTGGTGAAAGTGTATAGTTATTTTCGTTATGATTTTCACATTCTGAGTAATTTCAAAGAACGTATGCTAAGCATGATATCATAACATACATAGCGTTGCAGAGCTTAGACGTAAGGGCAATGGACCCAAACAATATCAAATAAATATGAAATTTTAAATGGAAAAGCATATATCCTGCTCACTTTAGACTACTACACTAACCATATTGGAGACTTAGAAATTAATTAATTTTGTAATTGAAAATAATATATGAATCCCTACTGTTCTCACTGCTGTAAACCTTTGGACTGTATCATCTACCGTATAGAAAGGAAACCAGTTATCATAAGGTAATTCAAAACAAAATGTTACCAAATCTATTGGCCAAAGTGATTAATATTAGATTGGCCAAGTTACGTTGGCCTAGTGTTTAAGGTGTTGAGTTAGAGATATTTGTATTTTTATTTCTCGTGATCGAGACCCACTCCAGACAAACTACCTTTTGGAAACTAATATTTTTTAATAATTCTAGGAGTTGTAGAGAGTTGTGATGTAGTTCTCATTAATTTAAAACATATTTGCGAATGTAATAATTAAGTGATGAATGAAAACATATTGTTAATATTTGTGTAATTTAGACGAATCTGCTGCCAGATGTGTGCTGCGGTTAAGTGAACACATGCGCACACCCCACATAAACGCGATTGAGAACCAGTTATCTTGGGAACCAGTAGGCACATAACACCGGTACAGAGAGGAACCGTTTTTGAGATAAATTAGAGAGGAGACTTGCTACCGGGCTTAGTCAGACATTCAGTCAGTCAACATTTTACAAGATAAAATATACACTTATTTGTTCTGTATTTTATCCTTGCCAATGATGCCAACAACCTGTTTGAAGACTGCTGTCCCAGCAAAAGCTGTATAGCCTGCATCATATTTTGAAGCTGGATGACCTGGGAGAGGAGAGCAAGGACCTTCCTGCTGCTCTTATGGACTGTTCTGTGATACGAGGCACCTGCAGGACATTTAGCTGGAAATACAACCTGGGGTTTGGAGGCTGGAGAAATAAACAGGACATTCTGTACATTTTAATTAAAATTCAATAAAGTATATTATTGTCAGTATGTGTTTTTTTTTAGCATTGGTTGTAATATACAGTAGTATACATTAGGCTAATATGTCATGAATATTATATTTTGTTGTTTATTCTGTTTACCTGTGTTTTCACTCTTGTCACTATATGTTGGTGTAAAAGTATGGTTTGTTTAGTACACTATATTAAGTGGGTAAAATGTATTTTGGGATTTCTACTTATGACTACAGAAAGTTAAGTTATAAGAGTTCATTAGCATAATGTAGATAGTTATCTGTTCTGATTCTGAATGTACACTGTGATTGTCAGTCAAGTTAAAGCACAGACAACGACATGTTGATTACTAGTTTGTTTAGGTAAGCGTGATATAAGGGTAATGGTATGGTATGTAGCACAACAATTTATCAGCTGTGTATATCACAAGAAAAATAATGTGTAAATCAACACAGCACCTGCCCGTAGACTTTCGGACATACACAGGTCAAGGTAGTCAAGGCAACAAGGAAGTGACGTCATAACATAAGACCCGCCTTGATGAGAGGCCTGACAGATTTAATTTTCAAGTTTGAGTTAAGTCCGTAAAAGCGCGCGGTGACTTGAACATGTATTTGCATTTGAAGGGAGGCGCGGTTTAGCTTATTTCATTTGAATATCGTCCGCTGCAAAACGAATTTGTCTTTGAAAAATAAATTGTTATTTGGGATTGCATTTAAGTTTGTATTGTGCCCACTAAAATGCGGGGAATATTTTGAAAATGAAAATGCAATGTTAAGATTGCATTTTCATTTGAATTAAGTCCTCTATGGACTTCCATATTGCACTACTTTGTGTTTGTGTCATTTAAAATGCATAAGGCAGTGCATTGTAACACGACAAGCCCAACATATTAATCAAATTAGCCTGACACATCAAAGGCCCCTGCATTTCACAGCCCTGTTTTTAGATGATGTTCTGTGATGGAGGACTTGGCAGCGTTGGTCCATATTCTCTGGGCAATGCTTCAAATTATCGGAACAAAAGTAGAGTGGAAAGAATGAATGACAACAATGGCACTTCACATGAGGGAGGACTTGTTTGTGACCTAGGGGATGTTTATTTGTCATCTAAAAACAGATCTAGTATGATTATTGTGTAGAAATAAAGCCTGTCTTGCCAGGTTAAAAAATATACTGTATGGGTTGGAGCAATGATATTTTGAGAGCTTTTCATTTACGCTATTGTGTTACGTTGATACGCTGATATGAAGTCTTTTTTTTTTGTCAAGTGCCACCTTGGTGTAAGCATATCATTTATGAAAACGCCAAAAAACCTACTCAAAAAACGACATTGTGTACTTATTCTTGTATAATTAAAAGGTTAGTATTTCAACATGTACTATTTACAGTTTTATAACACAACAGCATTGAAAAAATTTTAAAAGTTAATTTTATTATTTATTATATAATTTCAAACAAATCTACTTCCAATATAATTGTAATGCTACGCTAAGTAAAAGAGTATCACAACAACACTTTACAGCATGACTGTATAGGCTCTTGTTTATTTAATTTAGACTAAATATCATGCTTTTGTATTCTTTGTTATTATATGCTATCTAACAAAGACTCAGCAGCCTAGCTGCATCAGTGTAGATAAACCATGTTCCTCCAATCAATAACATTTCTCCGCCATGCTACCTTCACAACAGATCCTCTCATATATTATGGAGACAGCCATAACAAATGTCAAATAGAGTCCAGTATGTCTTTTGTGACGATAATTTCCTTGACCTCAAAGGCCGTAGGTGGAATTCTACAGGTAAACAAATATGTGTGCAAGACCTATGGAGATTGTGGTTTGCTGTTAAGTTGTGAACATAGGCCTAGTACAGGAAAAAATGTTCCTTCAGTATTTTCAGAACTCAAACAATTGGTTGACCATTACATTTAATGATTTATCACTGCACATCAAGTTTCCTTAGCGTCTGTACGTTAATATAAACAAGTAATCTTTTACTTGCTTTTACAGTTTATTCTGCTCTCTAGGCTGCTACTGTATAGAAACACATCCAGGTACACACCACTTAACTGACAGGTGAATGGTGTTGGGTCTGACTGCTTTTGACCAGGAACTGTTGATAGGAGTGTCACATACATGACACTAGATGCCATGTGTCATCTTTACAGGTTCACCATCATTTGAATTACACCAATTCAGTCAGCAACTAAGTGTATTAAAGAAAAAAATGAAATACAGTAAAACATGAATGTTATACATGTAGCAGATGTTAAGCGTCTTTATGCTAACCTTTTGACACCAAGACACACTATACAGGCAATTGCCTAGCCGCCTTCTTGCTCATTCTGACCTTTAACCTCTATCGGCTCACAATGATTTTAGCCAGCTGCTGCAAGCAAGGTATACTGTATAAACCGTCTTTACCGACTTGGCAAGACGGTTTATCTTATCAACCTTTTCAGTATCCCTCAATTTCAAGTCACCTAAATATTATAATTATACAGCATGTAATTATGAATGGCATCTGCAGGAGCATTTGTGGCAGACATGGTATGAACAGTAACATACTGTACGGCAGTGAACTTCTCACTCTCTGGCTTTGTGAGTGATATGGATTTGGTGGAGTGGGGGACAGTTGGTAGGTGTGTGTGTGTGTGTGTGTGTGTGTGTGTTGTGTTTGTGTGCGCGTGTGTGTGTGTGTGTGTGAAGGGGACCCATATCAGTCCATCTGTCTTTGTGCCAAAACAATTCACAAGCCGACCAGGCCCTGGTACAAAAAGCTCAGCCCCTCACCTCAAACTGTCCACTCCTTTCATCCTCTGCTCTGTTTGTTGTGTGTGTATGTGTGCATTTCTGTTTCATGTGAATATATGTATGTGTGTCTGGATGTGTGCGTGTGTGTGCGCGTGTGTGTGTGCGCGTGTGTGTGCGCGCCTGTGTGTCTGTGTAAGATTTTCAGAGTGTTTCTGCATCTGTGTTGCTACTGAATGGGTGCTTGAGTTCCTGTGTAGAGACCATATGTGTGCGTGTGTGTGTTTGTGTGTTTATTATGCATGCGTGTGTGTGTGTGCTGTGTTGTGTCCAGCTCTCTGAGGGCAGGGCTGTGTGTCTCAGGTTTTAACTGGAGATGACACTCAGTCTGGTTCAATCACTGTTCTCAGAGGCCTGTCTGCTGGCCACACACACAACAGCACACTGTTTGTGGCTTTATGCTCACGTGTGCGCGAGCATGTGTGCGTGTTTGCGCGTGTGTTTGTGCGGGAGCTACATTCATTTTGAATTTGAAACTATATAAATAATGATAAATATATATGTATATCTATATATATTATAAAAAAAATATAATGAATACATAGTATATATTACATATTACATAATACATATATTCACAATGAAAATTCAAATACGATAGGACTAAGTGTTTATTATATTGTATAAATAAAAGCCTTACATATTGTAAGTGCCCCACACCTGTACCGCTTTTACTCCTAAAATCCTAAAATACACGGACGCGTGCGGACACACGCGCACGCACACACACACACACACACACACACACACACACACACACAATTAGTGTGGCTTGTGGAAAAGAAGGGAATGTTTTAATGTTGCATTTAAAGTAAATCAGGCAGGCAGGGGCTCCCCTGTGACCAGAATGGGGAGTCACATGAGAATACACAGCCAAGCTGCTCTCTGCTAAATGCACTCTCATATTAATATTTTAAAACTACCCATAATGCTTCTGGAGGGAGAGAAAAAACCTCACCAGAGATACATCAATTTGCCCAAGGTCTTCACTCCAGGATCTTGAAATAGGGGGATAATTTGCCATTAGGAGAAATAGTTCATTATGCTGTCTTCTTGTGAGCATATAAACCAACCAATCCCTCTCAACCCCCTGCTCCACACACACATGCACTCACACACACATCAGCACACGTGCGCACATGCACACACCCATACCCACACCAACGGAGGTACAGGGGAGCATCCATCTCCACCAGGTGCACTTAAGTAGCGACGCCACACTTTGATGTGAGCTACAGGCAGACGTTGGCCAGGCACGAGCTGTGTGCCATGGTGCTCCAGAGTACTGCTCCCTGCCTGTATGAACTCATCGTGTCATCGTGAAGGGGGCTTCTCACCCAGGCCAAATAAATCCATTCATCCCCTTTAAATGAGAATTATACTTTTGAGACATCTATTTCAACATCTACACAATAAATGTATTATTTATAAAACATATAAACATGTTTTATAAAACACCTTACAATACATACATCATAAAGTTTAAACAATATAAACAAACATGAACATATACAACTTTATTACAAATCTATTGTTCTCAAAATGACTAAATCCCTCCATTACACTGGGTTCTGGACACACTCATCTAGCATTTATTGTAGTTCTTGGGACTAATGTTACAGTTTTCTTTAAATGACGGCTTACAGTAACATGAGCATGGAATTCTTTGTCTCAAAATTAGGCCCTCGGGGGTCTCTTTTGTTGGTGTGGGTATTTAGTAGATATCTATGATTTCTACTGTTAATGAATGGACCTTTATTGATGATTGTACTGCTGCTAATAACGAAAGTCAATCCAAATGATTGAGACCAAGATAAAGCTGTGAATAGCGTTGTCTAGTCTGACCTCATGACTGCCTTGTTCTGTTAGAGCTGCCCTGCATCAGTCACCTTGCATGTTGCTTTTACACGTTTCATGTGAAATTCATTAGCATATCGTTGACTGTGACCATAATTGTTTAATGAGTCGTTAATAACTCACACGGTAATTAGCATCAGTGGCATAATTATGTGTAGTGGGTGAAGTATTTTGTTTGGAATAATTATCGCCATTGACAGCCTTTAACACAAACAAGTAACACCCTGAGTGGTGGTGGAGAGTGTATGTAAACTGGCACTGGTGTATTAGGAAGGCTTTAAGTTAAGCTGTTATAGAACAGGACAATTTAATATTCATCACTCACAAACTGCCTCCCTTAACAATATAGTATATTCAAAGGGTTTAACGTTGTTATTACATATTATAAACATATACAGAAAACAATGCGTTACAGAAATGTACTACATTAGCAGAGCATAATTGGCACATGCTAGAAACAAAGACATTTCTTGAAAATAAAAACCAATTAAGTGAGATAAAGCCAACTGTAAACCAGTGAATACAAACATAATTTTAGGAAGGGGGAACCGAGACAGAAACATTCTATAAAACCCGTACCACTTCAGGACAGGCTGTCTACTAGCTGCCAGTTTTTCCATGAAACACAATTATGTGACCATTGGCAAACACTGGTGCCAAACACACAGCCATTTCTCCTCCTTGTCACCAGATGGTTCCATTGAGAGTAGAAGCAACTGCGCGACTGAGCAGTCTGTGGCTGCTGTTTGCCTACTACTTAGGGATGGGGTCGTAATGGAGTCACTAATGATTATAAAACACCTGCTCTGCAAATAAAACAAACAGAATGACAGAGCTAAATACCTATGTGATCAGGTTGAAAAGGCCATGACGCTTGCCAGGCAGAGAAACCATCAGCAGATGTCCCACCTATAAAGGTAAGAGGTCTAGCAACCTTGTCTACACAATATAGAGGTATACACATACACAGTGGCCATAATAGATAATTGGCTGTTTGCTCAATAGACAGAAAGGCTTGTTTCGACAAAGGGTCATGTCCACGATTGTCTGTGGTTGGTTCAGATGCTAGGCTTGGGTTTCATGTGGTTTGGAGGCAGAGCCCCAAAGCTCCCACACAATGGGGATATTTGTACAGTGGCATGACAAGCACAGGCCAGCTGATGAGATGCTAAACACATTTAGTAACAGCCTCATCCATGACCAGAAAGATCAACCCATAGGCTCAGATAACCCCTCGAAACAAGCATTTAAATAGGGCTTTACTACGAAATGTTACACAATGTACTTTTATACACTTAAATGGTGGACATATAATTTAGTTACCATGACATGCATAAATGAATGTATAATGTAGGTGGGTGTAGGGGGTTGTACATTGGGGAGGAACATGGGGGGTACATGAGGGTTTAGGGGGGTGCCACAACCACTCCCCACAACCCTATAGTTTTCTACATCTCAATCACGTCTCTGGGCCCGCCCCTTTGTATTAGTCAAAGGAAAGTGATGGACATCCTTTTCACTAGCTGCCTGACCTCTAGTAATCCTGTTTCACAGACCAGCTCCCTGCTGAAGCTAGCACAATGGCAGGCGCACAGCCTCCTCCCAGTCAATACTCCGACAGACTTAATTGAGCAAATTAGTATCCTTTGGTAAGGGCATGACCAAAGACCTTTACAACACCCCACCGGAATCAATACAAAGACCAATGGACAGCATGTTTCATTTTTCCCCTTTTTACCTCCCCACCTAACCTCTGTGCACATGACTTCCATGCTCGGTTCAAGCCCTGTCTCATGCTGCCAACAAAGTGCTACCAGTGCTGAGTTCAGCTGAAAGGTTAAAATGACCACCAGCACAGCCCACCGGAAACTGTATAATCATGATTTCACCCCTGGTTGGAATAAAAGACTTGTTGCATTATGTGTCTTTATTTGATTTCATAATGCCATGAAAGGAGAAATGTAAAATACTGTGTGTCCCTGCTGTTAGCCTAGTAACAGAAATAGATTACATTAACAGGAAGTTTACACATTACAAATATTGTAAGTTAAATATTGTTGAAATTATCTTGAATATAATGCATAATCAGAATTTGTATGTAATGCACGAAAGCCCAGATAGCCCATGTTGCTTTCACAAAACGACAACATCGAGCTGCCTGCATATTAATTGCTTGTGTGGGTAAATTCATGCCAAACTTTTTAATGAAGAAATCTAACCCCGATATAACACGGAACTGTGCTTGTTCCAAATGCATAACCTGCTTATTTATTTATTTTCTAAAATTACGCTTATGGTACTATTTCTCTTAGTGGAAATGTATTCCTACCATTTTTAAGTAACATTAATTACATCAACCATATGTAACCGACACAACCTTTTTAGCATTACCACAAAGCCATAATTGTACATTTTTTAAGTGTAGTGCATACATAATTTTACTTGCTGAGGGAAATAGCACTTTGTCAGTTAAGCCGCAGCTGTTAGTGCTGGGAATTCTCCCCAGCTAATTAACCCTCTTTTTAATTTGGCCTATACTGCCATTACAAAGACAATAGGGAAGTTTGTTTCAACCAGGCAATATGCATTAGTGATCATGTTGAGAAAACATACTTATTGCAAACTGGATTGTGGTGACACAAAGAGGCAAAGAGCAAAACAATTTGGTGCTGACAGTTTACCAATCGTAATTTTGCTACATTTCTAAAAGGCAGAATGCAGATCTGCATAGCATTAGAAGCACCAGCAATATGGGTATGTGTCAATATTTGTAAATTAAAATGCAAATAGGGAAAAAGAGCACTGCATAAAAATGTGCTCCTGGAGAAAATTGGAGGATAGCAAATTGACGATATAGACACTTCCATTTTACATTATCAGGTGACATTGTCAAAAAGGCTATATTATTACTATTCCCATAGGACATTTCACCAGCGCTCATGACAGATGTTGAAGTCCTACCCCCTCCACCTCCAGTTTAGCTTCTGTCCCACTAGCCGGGTTCCCCATACATGACTGTAGGCTACCTTCACACTGGCCTTGTTTCCTATTGCAGTGTTGTAAATGTGAAGGCCTCCATTGGTCTATTCTTTCAACACCCTACACTAAATGAGTATGGAGCATATGGAGTCTACTGTATTGTTGTTTTTTAACAAAGATTCAACCTTGATTATACACTTCTTGTGTTTCTGACAGTGTACCATCATGGGGTAATGTTTATTTCCTAACTGCAAATCTTTATATTGAAAGTATCTATTTTGGATTTTTATTATATAAAATAAAGTTTCAACAATTGATTCAATTCACACAGCATGTATTAATGGCAGTTACATTAGTGTTAGGCTAGGAGTGTTTAAATCACGCCATTTATGGGAAATTGTGAATACTAAAACCAACTAAACCGAATAATACTGCATAAAACTGCATAACATGTCAAGTACACTTGCTATTTTTGTTATAATCAACCATTGCGTATTACTGTATGAGTTTTTTCTTATTTTTATACTTAAATAAAAATGATGTGTTTCTATTTTGTACCAACATTTAATCTGTTTTTACTGTAACAACTAAATACAATTGCAAACCAAATAACCAAAAACCAAATATCATCAGTCGCTTGTCAATTGAGTCACTAATATGTTGGGGTTATTTATGTTTCCAGGCAATCACACATTTCACTGATATTACATGGCTAAATATTTTTTTATGTAATAGTGGAGTGAATTAGACGTATACAGTAGAGGTGTCGGTGATGTCAGAGGCTTGTGAGTTATAGTAAAATAAGGATTATTCAGTCTTTGGATAGTTACACTGTAGGTACAGTAGCGACATGCTAATTATTACTAATCTTAAAATATAAAATTGACTAAAATATGATATGACACTGATTAGCTAATAAAATAAAATAATTTATACTAAGAAACCTGCAGGAAGAAAGATTGAGTGGTCAGCACGATACTGAGTCTGACTTACTACTCATGCTTTATGGTAACAGTGACATACATGCAAGGACTTCCTGATGTAGAAATGGGATGATCTATTCATGGGAGCAATTACAATGTTCTTTGGGCTCTCTGACATGTTTATGACATGCATCTCCTCCCCTCTCTTTGTCTGCCTAGCAGGTTGAACCCTGAGGAGTGTCTCCAAATCACCAGTGTTCAACAATCACCAGGACCCCACATAGGACTGTGGTTCTGTCTGCTCAGGCATATGTTAGGACACCCCACAGCATGTCACCAGGTTAGAATTCTGTTGCCTCTCAGCAGGACTTGAAGGAGGTTTCCTTTGTGACATGGCTGCTAAATGTTGCAGAGCTGTCACAGTAAGGGGCTTTGTAAGGGCTGTAGCCATTTACTGTATGTGTTCATAGGGGGTTCACATCAGGGACTCACCTTCCCTGAGATGGGACTCTAAAAAATTATTCTTACAATTTCATTGTTTGCAATAATAGATTTTTAGTTTAAATGTACAAATAAATATACTGATATTTCAATGCGAAATTTATGGTATCTGACATCTAAAAATTACAGTACAATGCACTGGAAGATATGAACTTGATTACGTGCTTTTTTACTGGCACATTACTTTAAAAACAAGACATTTTCCACTGCCAGATGCATGTGAGCAAATGGTGAAGGGTCACGATTCTAAGCATTAGATTTATTAAGAAGAGATAATTTCAAAGTGATATGAGATAAAGCAGAACACACATAACACATATATTGAATCCCCTGCATATGTTTAAATGCACAAAACATTTAAATTTAATCTGTAGAGTACTTAGAACATTTGTACAAAGGAAGACCTTAGATCAAATCATTTTGGGTTACCAAATTGTCCTGGCATGCATAATATATTTAGCATATTCTGACATTAATATAAACATTAGTTTGTCCCTCTCACTTCTAGATTCATAATAAAATGCATAATGTGAGTTGAGCATTAGTGTAATTCTGGATGAACTGAAGAGGATTTAAATAAATTCATGGCAGTGACTTTTACTCTCCAAATGTTTTTAAAGATCAAACAAAACATATTTTATGTATTTATGGTTATTCTAACTTGTTTAAAATTGCCTACAGTTATAAAGTAATCGTTTCGGTTCTGATTTTGAATTTCCACAACATCACTATTTTTCTGTTATCGATTATGTAGATAAAAATATAGCCCATAGCAAAGAATAGGCATAGAGTGTATGGGGGTTGGTTGTTTGGTTGTATGTTATGTTGCCTTTAGCCTGATGCATATGTATAGTGATGTCATCCGGTTAGCTTGAGAAGACAGCTCCAGCCAGGGCATATAGGTGCACTTTGTCACAGATCAATGGCACCTCTCTCTCTAAGCTGACTGCCTCTCAGTGCTCCTCACTGGCTTAATAAAAAAGAATCAATATCTGTTGCTGCAGCTCTGTCATCCTCTGTGGTGCCCAGATGCCTGTCTATATACTGTAGGCTGGTCTATAGCATTAGCGTTACTGTGACTATTGCTGTCTAGGACCATCCCACATGCATGCATCATCTTGGTTGTTAACCTGCAAGTTACACTGGCTGGCTAACTGAATGTGTTACATTCCACTGGAACAAATAGGTTTATTGCTAGAGGAACATCAGCTGTATGTACGTGTCAGGTCGTGTGTACATGCTTATGAAATATGAATTGGGAATGTTAATTTTTATTTTTATTATAGACTCATAGTGTGCAAGTTTTCATGATTGGTTTGAGCTATTACATAAAGGATCACATCTATCAAAGCTAAGAAGTTAAAACTTTTTATTAGATATCAGTAACTGCCTGGTAAATTTGTTATTTAAAGACAAAAACAAATCAACAAAATAATAATCAACATTGTATCAATCCTGCAATTATCATGTTTAATACATCCTCTGAAACGGTAGAATACATTTAAGGTAAGATTACATTTTTTTTAAATAACACTTAAAAATAAAATTATATTAATATGTAAGAAAATATCAAAATCAAATGTTTTTGTAATAGATATTTCAATTATTACGTTTAACATAAACATATTTTAATAATGTAATACAGTATGACTGATTCTCAATACTATTTAATTATAATGAAATAACGTTTTTTCTGCTACTCTGTACTGAAATAGTATTGACATCCCTGATTGTATACAAGCTATCAATGAATTCAGGAAGAAATAAATGCACAAATATTAGCCGTTTCCACTGCTAATTTAGCTGAATTCTATATTCCCTGGCGTACAATAGTTGTCATGTCCCCAAAGACCTCTGCTGCTCTATCTGGGTTCATCTTTGACTCCATGAATATAGCTGAACAGCTCAGGACTACCGATGAGTGCCCGGGGATTTTCTACATGTGTTAATGGCAAAGGTCAAGCACCTATTGTTTACTGAAAATACTCGTATTCACAAACTCCGCTTGAGTGAGCACCACTTTACGTGCATGTGTGTGAGATGTACTGGTGGGGGTTGGGGGAACTGATTGGGAAATTCTTAAAGCGGGATTCTCAACTCTGTCCCATCCGTATACTGTAGGTCAATATTAAATCTGTCTGTGCATCGACGTTATCCATGAATAAACTTGTTGTTCATTTAAGTGTACACACTGTATGGTGTGTAGTGTATCTATATAGAGAATAAGTTATAATGCAAAATGTGTACTGTATACCAAGTCAATATGTTTAATGTAACATTACACTGAGATGATTTTAAAGATGAGACTGCCAGTAGAAACTGCGATCAGCTCTGTAGACACATTCAAAATTTAAGGAAACGGCAAAGTCAAGGGTAGGACAAATGCATTTCTTTATGAAACACATTAATTATGGAATTAAGTAATTTCAACTTTCAGGAATTACTTTTCACGTATTATTGATGTTGTGCTTGGCAAAGAAGACATGCTTGCTTGTCTAAAGAGGAATTATTGTTGCTGTTCAAACCCATTTGAGCTAATCCTTTTTGTCCTTTTCTTCTTTTTTATCTAACGACTGCTGTATGAATAAATAAAATATTATTTTATTATATGAATCAAATAAAATGACCTCGGCCCAAATTCCACATGAGACATTGCTCTTCGGAAGAATAAGCTATTTAAGGCTGATCATTATGCTCTTTGATTTCCTTTTAAAAGTCAATATTTAGAGGCACATGACAAAATGGGATCTGCAGATTAACTGAAAAAGATCAATGTCCTGTCGGTCATCTCCTGAAATTAAAAAAAATAAATAACACACAAATCCCCTCACCCAAGAAAAAAAACTAAACCTTGAGACTTGTGTGCAGGTCAAGAGAAGAGAGAAACACTTTGAATTCAGAATGAGCCACACAAACTCTAGGTAAGGTAAGGTAAGGTAAAAACCATAGCCAATTTCCAGAGAAATGCTGTACAGTATAGGCTCCCAATAGAACTTTGTGTCTTATAGCTGAACAAGCACATTTGAACAGAACCAGCTCCTCAGATTTGACTTTTGTAATGCAAATAATAAATCAAATGTAATATATTTAGGAAAACTTTATATTAATACAAAAAAAAAATGTTGCACAATAATCGCATAATAATTATTTTCTCTAAAATTAAAACATTAATGTTAAGTGGCTGTTCGTATAACATACATAAAACCCTCACAATAAATACAAATATTTGACATTTAAAAAGTGTTTATTGTAATAAAAAAATCCCAACATTTCCATAACCATATACAAGAAATTACTAACATGCTGTAAAAAGCATATGCTGGCTAAACTCTAACCCTGTTATGGAGGATCAGGGGCTTGTATTTGTTTAAAACCCTGTAGTGCTGAGGGATGAAAACGAGGGATGGTGACCTTGGGTCCATATTATGTGGGACGCCGTGCAGCGCCAGTGAATGCCCGGACACAGCGGGGCTCGCTGGCACCTGGCCGGACGGCCCAGGCACGCACATAAAGCCATCTGGGGGGTTATTACCACAAGGTATTCTTTAAAAAGACCAGATGGATTGGGGGGGCACAGAGAGACCCCCCCACCCCACTCCACACACCCCATCATTTATCCCAGAATTCCATTCAATGACATACTTAATCCACCCACCGGTTAGCTCTTTCAGACTCCGCTGTTGTTGTGCTTGTTCCTTTATGCTAATTCCCCACACCTCCTCTAGAGGAGAGAGGGAGAGAGAAAGAGGGAGGGGTTAGAGGGAGGGGAGAGAGAGAGAGAGAGAGAGAGAGAGAGAGAGAGAGAGAGAGAGAGAGAGAGAGAGAGAGAGAGAG